>JAXGGA010007455.1:0-62602 GCA_038373865.1 Uloborus plumipes
CATGCAACTTTTTTCTAATTATAGTAGAATAAAATTTCAAAAAACATTGTGAAGGCAAGAAATAGAGCTTTCAATCAATGTATTACATTACATGCTTAAGTTTCTAATTGCCCCTTAATGGTGCAAAAATGTGATGCGCACTTGAAAACGTTGCTAGCTCTTAGACTATAATGTGAGGGTTTAAGTCAAAACCTGTTTAGATCCATAGTTCAGCCTTCGAAACTATGGATTTTAAGAAATGGATTTAACGAGTTTTAATTCTAAACAACAATGTTGTAACATAGCCATGTTTCTGATCTATATTACATTAATATTACGTTAATGCTTAAGCCCATATTTTATCAAGAAATCCATTTTGGCAATTTTGTGCCTTTGGCAATAAGATTATATTTTAAAACCAGATAAGTGCATATCAACTAATTTCAAAAAATGCGATAAAATTTTTAATGTTTCTACTGTCATCACTAAAGTTTCACAACCATTTCTTTTCCAAATGCAGTTCAACCAACTTGTCCCTTTTCCCGTTAAAAGTATTTCATTTTGAATTTCTCCTGTAGCGTCTTATATTTATTTGCATTTTTTTCTCTGGAAAAAAAATTAACGTATTGTTACCATTCATATCATGATAGGTTGTATGTTTTGAATTAAATGGAGGCATAATAGTTGAAACTATTGGTAAATTTACTAAATTCATTCAGCATTTTTTTTCTTTTGTTCCGTTAAAAGTAATTTTTATGAATTTTTTTTTTTTTCATTAAGTCAGAAAAAGTGGTGGATTACTTTGATCCCTAGTTTTAATGTAACGTTTTGTTATACATGTTGTTTTAAGCCAGGGGTGCCCATCCCGCCAAGCTCAGTGGCGGAAATTCCCCCCAAAAATGTTCACAACCATCTTATGCTTTTTATCTTTTTTACCCCTCTTTTTTATTTTATTTATTTTTTTAAATTTTATTTTTTTTTTAATGTTATTTTTTTATGTTATTTTTTTAAAAATATTTTTTATTTATTTTTTTGAATTGTAACTATTATTGTATTTTTAAAAGTTCGAATTGTACGTGGAATAGAATCGCTTTTTTTTTCCTTCCAGACATTCCAAACACACACACTAATAAAAAAATAAATAAATAATAATAAAGAAATAATTTAAATTTGAAAAATTAATTAATGATTAATTTTTATTAAAAAAAATCTATTTCTAATTTAAATTAAAAAAATTAATAAATTTAAAATAAAAAATAAATTAGTAATTTAAATTAAAAAATAAATTAATAAATAATTTAAACAAAAAATTTGTTTTAAAAAATCCCCCCGAAAAATTTTGATGGCGCAACTTGCGCCATAATCCCACCCCTGTAGGCACCCCTGTTTTAAGCCATGCAATGCACTTAATTGAAATTCAACCATTGAAAACTACCTTGAAAGGTAGAAAATGTTAATTCGTTAAGCAAATATGTTTTCAAGCATTATATATGTATGATTTATGTAACAAAATAAGTACACAATAATGTTTTATAAATTTTGTTTTTTTTTAATCTATTGCTGCTTAGTAGATACAAACTTTTCATCAATCAGTATTGTATTTTTTGTACTATAATTTTCTGAAATAAAACATTTTTTACATAGTGCTTTTAAGTTTCTTCTTTTTCGAGCTTTTTTCTATTAATTGTACCTCTTGAAATTTTTACAGGAATATAATAAGTTTTCATGTGTTGACTAAATTTCAAATAACAAACATTACTCCTACCTACCAGACCCTAGAAATAGAAACTAAACCACCAAATAGCAGACAAAAAATTTGCTATATGTGAAAAATTCAATATTGATTCAAATGATGGATTTTGTGATTGAAACAAAATATATTTCGGTGCAGCATTTTTTGACCCAATGCATAGGTGATTCTTGTTGTAACAAAAACATTTTTCTAGCTGTTATAAGAACTGAGGATTAGAAATGGCTCAAAAAAATGTCTTTAAAACCGAGCTATTCACAATATGTAAATGTAAAAGTCAAGTAGTTATTGAAACTATTACATATAAGTAAACTAGCTGACCCGGCCACGCGTTGCTGTGGCTAAGGTATGGGTTAAACTATGTTTCAATAGAAACGAAAAACTTTATTACCGTTATAGAGAACAACTTTATATAAATATGAATTTGAGGTCAAAATATGAAAACAATCGAACAAAAATTTCCTAAGTTTGCTAGAAACAAAAAAACAACAAAAAATGTAGCATTTTAGTACTTAGAAATATTATATTCAAGCTTGTAACAATTGAGTTGATGAAAAAATTCTTAATTGCTATTGTAACATTTTATTTTTTAATGTAACATTATATTTTTTAATAATGTAGGTAGGGTAGATAATTAACCAATATTATTTGTTATTTTTTGAATTATAAGCATTTTTACTTTCTTCTATATCTAATATATAGAAGAAAGTATTGGTTTCGTGAAAATTTTCGAATGTCGAATTTTGACGGATTTGCACGTTTTGAGGTGCTCTGAGTCCATTTTGACCATTTTTGGAAAATGTCTGTCTGTCTGTGTGTGTGTGGAGTCTGTATGTGTGTGACCAGTTTTTGTGGCCGCGCTAGGGCAAAAACTACTGAATGAAATCGAACAAAAATTTTTGCACATATGTACCACCGTGTGAACTGGTGCACCTGACTTTTTTTAGCGAATTCCTCCAAGGGGGGTGGAGCAATCGCACGTGTTCTGCGCGGGGGTGATTGCTATATCTCAGGAAGTAACCGGCGGAATCAAACGAAAATTGGTCCATAGGTAGACCCTACTGAGTACAGGTGCTGATTCAATTTGTTTGTCAATATCTCCAAGGGGGGTGGAGCAATCGCACCTGTTCTGCGCGGGGGTGATTGCTATATCTCAGGAAGTAACCGGCGGAATCAAACGAAAATTGGTCCATAGGTAGACCCTACTGAGTTCAGGTGCTGATTCAATTTGTTTGTCAATATCTCGAAGGGGGGTGGAGCAATCGCACATGTTCTGCGCGGGGGTGACTGCTATATCTCAGGAAGTAACCGGCGGAATCAAACGAAAATTGGTCCATAGGTAGACCCTATTGAGTACAGGTGCCGATTCAATTTGTGTGTCAATATCTCAACGGGGGTGGAGCAATCAAAAGTGCTTATTTTGTCATTGCACCTACTGTATTTCGGGAAATATTGCTGCGATTTGAATGAAATTTGGAATAACACTAACCCAATATGAAAGCAAGCATCGATTAAATTTTGGCGCCAATCGCCCCAGGGGGAGGGTGGGGTGATTTTTGCGCTTAGTCAACAATGCGAAAAATTAATTCATTAAAAAATCGCTTTCACGCTATTTAATTATCAAAACAGCTGAAAACTTTCAATGATTTGAAATTTTTAACTGTTGCCAATTTCTTTTTACTAACAAATAAAATGTTTGCAATTTATCTAAACAAGACTTTTGCAATGATTTCCAATTTCGCTCATTGATTCTGCATTTGCAGGGTTATTACGATAATTGGGAAATTGGAGCTGTCTCCAATTACTCGGGCGAGTACATATTTTATTTTGTAACCGGAATTCATAAGATAGATATAGAAGAAAGTTTCATGACGGCCACGACAGCTAGTTAATTTCAGTTTAACTCAACACTAATCGGTGCACAATGTTCTTTGTTAATCTGTCTCTTGTAAACAAAAATAGATTGGACGGTTTTCCCACATGGGAGCAAGCGACATATAGTTGCCCATGGGAAAAACATGGATTTTCTAAATCTAAACCGCAAATTGAGATTGTTTGTCCTTGGGACTAATTAATGGACATGGCGAAAGCTAAACGAATGGGAAACTGTAGCCTTTTGAAGGGTATTGAAGATTCTGACGGTGTCATTGGGATACGTGGCAACAGAACTACTTCATCTTTAAACTTGCTAGTCAAAATGATTGCCTCAATAATGTTCCCGGTGATTTTTTTGATAACTAAAAGCGTACCATTGCATGTCGGTGGATTTAAATTACGTAGAAGAACTATGGGTGAACCAATTTTTAACCGCAGATTATGTGGTGGCATTCCGGGTATGTTTAAAGAATTTTAGCCAAGAATACAGAAAAGCTGGTAGCTAAATAGATAATTTGCAGTAAAAAATATATTGTGGTCCTAAATTGAGATAAAAACTATCCTATCATTTAAGTTGGACCTAACTGAAACTGCGTGCAAAATTTGGTTAAAATCGGTTCAGTAGCTGAGGAGTCCATTGGCCACAAACACAAGGACACGTAATTTTTATATATTATAAGAAAGATTATTGCCTGTTTACTGCGCTCCAGAAGCTGCCAGAGCGTGTGCTTTATGTCGCTCAGCCATGGAGGTGTCAAAAAAGGCTTAGCCAAGAACACAGAAAAGCTGGTAACTGAATACATAATTTGCAATAAAAAATATATTGTGGCCATAAATTGAGATAAAAACTATCCTATCATTTAAGTTGGATCAAACTGAAACTGCGTGTAAAATTTGGTTAAAATCGGTTCAGTAGCTGAGGAGTCCATTGGCCACAAACACAGGGACACATAATTTTTATATATTAAGATAAACCGAGAAAAATCGCATAGATACGTGAAAAGTAATTGCAAAACTTATATTAAACAGTAGAATTTAACATTATTATCGTTAGCAGTAGTATTTTTTTTTAAAGTTTATTTTGAATAAGAAATTTTTTTAATTTGCAAAAAAAATCTTCCTGGGAGCTGCCAACATTCTTTTTTGGGCCACGGGTTGAGAACTGCTATACTAAAAGGGGAAAATGAGCAATCTTTACCGTCCACTGAATGGGAAAATGGTGATTAAATAATCATCTGACAGTCACAACCACAAAAAATAATCATAAAAATAATAAAAAAGCATTCATTGGTCAAATTTTCTCACTTAAATAAAGAGGTTACCTTTGTGAACAAATTTATCTAATGTATTAATTTAATGCATTTAAGATTCTTAATCTCAACAAATGAAAAAAAAATCATTTTGCATTTCCGGTAAAGAAAAAGAGGGCTACTAATAAAAGTTACTACCAGTCACTGGTAATTAAAGTTTTCCTAATTTTGTCCTTTAACATCTGCTCTCTGAGACTGATAAAGCAAAAGTGATACCTTGGTCCTGGTAAAATGGGTGCCTGTTCACAAGAAAGTCTTTATTTTCAAAAAAGTTGTAAAACAAAAATAAATCATTCATTCCTATTTATTGTGCCCTAAACCTGCTCAAATCACTATGTGCGATGAAATTGTAATAGTGGCAATGGATGAAAATACATTTATTTTTGTTATCCTAAAACTATGGTGCCTAGCTCCACAAACTCATTCCTTTTCTGCCCCAACTCTTCTCTTACATGCTTTGTCAAGTTGCCTAGTCCTTATTTTTGGGTGATTAAGAGATGCAGTTGCTTGCAATGAACTGCTGAATGGAAATCACTATGAAACTGAGCTTCCATTGTCAAATATGCCAAACACGATAGAACAGCTACAGCAGAACATAGAAAACAAGATTGCAGTGCTCATACCCCTTAAAGAGCTGGTTTGCAGTTTGAAAATTCAAGCATACTACTACACTGATGTAAACAGTGGCCATTTTCAATTTCTGCGATGTTCAGTTTTTGGTGTCTCGTTTAAGTTCTCGTTGTTCCTCAATAGATCTCTCCAGCAGCAAGTGCTGGTCGATTTTCTCATACATGGCAAACAAACTGCTTTGGCACATTAGTGATCTTGTTTTTGAGCTAAACTTTTAGTTGTGTGAAAAATGTCTGATTTTATGCCAAATAGTAGTCATTTAGAGGAAGTTTTGATTTTCTTCTTACATTCGAAGAAAACGGCAGCTGTAAAGTGCATCGAGAGCGCCAAAAAGTTAACAGAACATCTGCTTGAAGGAAGGTCAGAAAGCTTTGAAGTCGCTGAATTAGAGATACTGCTTGATGAGCTTCTGTTCCTAATGAAAGAGCTTGCTGTAGCATTTGGAGTTACCTGGCAAACTATTTCCAAGTGATTGCATGCATTGGAATGATTCAGAAGCAAGGAACTTTGAAGCTAAGACATTGAACCTCGTTGTTGCCAAACCGATTAAAGCCTATTCGGAAACGCTCAAATGAGAACAAGTAAGATTTTTGAAGTGCTTAGAACTTTCCTAGGGTGCCCTGTGCCATTTTTTTCAGTTTTCTGCAACAGATTTTCTACAAACCAATTTCTTTCTGCAACATGAATATTCTTCAATAATAAATATATATATGCAACTCTCTTACAGTAACACAAGGTGTTTATATTTATAAAAATGTTAACATTAATACTATAGATTCATAGTTTTTTTCTGGTGGCTGTTTTATATTATTTTTGTTGCTCTCAATCACAAAAATCTTTCTGCACCCTGTCTCCCTGATTCTGCGACAATGTCGCCAGCTTTCTGCCACAGGGGTAGGGTGTAATGAAGTTACCATGAATTTTGTTTGCTGGCAATTTTTCAGACTACAGCAGCATACTATGGATTTTTCTTCCATTATGTAAAAAGTTTTGCTATCCTAAAATAGATTGTATCTTCATATACTTGTTTTCAATTCAATTAGTTTCGGCAGGCGGTAAGGCGTCGGCGTTCTATGCCATGGTCCGAAGTTCTGACTCGAGGGGTGCCATTCAGTGAATTTTCGAGATGCATAAAATCATCAACACCAATGTCGCATAATTATGCAGCATGTAAACGATCCCTTGGGTATTCGTTTGGTTTTGAAAGTCTTTGGCAAAATAAAATCCCTAGTGCAGCTTTGCATTAAAGAAAGTCCAGGTTACTCATCTGGTAGAAAATGGCTATCAAAATTATCTGTACTATTATTATCTGCGAGGTTATGGTGGCACATGAAAAACTAGATACCATATCAGGGGATCTCACTAGGTGTGCTAAAGGTCGAAGTGCGTAACATAGTCCATTAGAAGAAAAAATGATTTTTTGAGAGCCATGGAAAAAAATGAACAACTGTTTTTTTTACTGTATGATTTTAACATTACAGGCTTTTCAAGGCCTCGTAGAAATTAAGCTAAGCTTCAAAGATGCCCCCAGCAGCTATGACTACAGAGACAGCTCTGTTAATCAAGGAATTCTTTTACCTTCAATTGGCCCAAGACTACTGAAATTATCGTCTGGAGATTTGAGAATCGAAAATATTCTCCGTAATTCCTGCCAAGCTTTAAAATAGCCAACCATCGCCAAAGCAGAATACTTTGTGATGTTCTGCAACGTAAAATTGTTTTGCAAGTACTTCAAGCACTGTACACTTAGAAATGTGACAGTTTTCAAAACGGTTTCATACAGGACTATGAAAGGAATATTTGTTCCATACTCTTACTGCAGAAAAAGCCTGTAATTAAAATTTCAGACATACATTCTTGACCGAAAATGTAAAACCCTAAACTACGTCTCTGTTCCTCCAAACATCAAAAAGCTCTCGGTGCTTTGACACCGCATTAGAAGTGATGAAATTAGAAGTCACCCAAAATAACAATACATGGAAAATAATGTGAACAAATACTTCGAGGGAAAACGTTTAAGGGTTATAAAACAAGCCAAAGAAAGTTTCCTACAGATATCTTTCAACTAAACATGTAATTTTGTCCAGCTCTAAATAAATTTAAAGTTCCTGCAAATGTCCCAAAAAATTCGGCTTTTTGATTTTCTGCCTGATAAGCATAATTTGCCCGAATTTCATTACTAATTTGAAGTCTGCAGAAATAGTTCTGAATTTCTTCAAAATTATATGTTTAGTTAGAAAAACTGCCTTTTCTGTAGAAATCTAAAAATGTTTTCAGAATTTACCCTTACATTTAAACAAAATTGTTCTGTAGTTCAGATATCTGGTTTGCAAGGTACATTGCAAATTTAGCAGTATTCTGCTTTGGAGACAACCATGAAGAGGAAGAAGGAAGTTTAGATAATTATTTTTTTGGATTTCAAAGGTCAGTATGGTTTTATTAACTGGTTAAAATTTTTTAGTCTGTCTATGCAATAAGACAAATTCTTTGGTCTGTAAAATATAGACATTATATTTTAAACCAAAGTTTAATTACAGTAACTTATCCTTGACAGAAAAAGAGACAAACATTGAAGTAAACATTAAAATGATGGGAAACTTTTTATGTCCAGAATTTGTTAATTAAGTACAATCTTGGTACAAAAGCATGAAATGAATAACTTGTAAAAAACTTTTATTAACAAAAGTGAAAATGCAAATGCTTCTAAAAATATAACAAACACTTTAAACAGTATAAAAACACTATAAAATTTTCAGCTTTAAGCACAATATGAAATCATTCACCAATAAACTTTGAAACAATACTCATAAAATATAACATATCTTTACATACAAAGGAACTCATATGACACATAAGAAATAAGGAATTATCCTAACAAAAGAAAAAATTAATATTTATTCAAACATTTCCAATTTGAAGAAAAAAGGAAAGAGAAAAACTTGTGAAAGTTCTAATCAAAAACAGTACAAGTTCAACAATTCCTTTTAAATATTGAGTTAAGGAGGGGAAAAAAGTCACAATTTGAAATGAAAATCATGTAAATTCCTTTCTTTCAAATACTAATTTTTAACGGATTAATTGCCCGAGTTGTCATATGCAAGGAGCTGATCAATTCTAGCGGCTAATGTCACCATTCCTGTCTTAATTGAAAACTTTAAAACACATTCTAAATTAGTATGCAGAATATACTATAAGAAAATTGAAAATTAATGGCTGCAACATAAAACCAGTTTTTGTTCGGAAATATTTTTTAAATCATGAGCATTGTATTCTGCAATAGTTCGAATTGTAAAACTTGATTCTTCCGAATTTCGATACCTACTTCCAAACTCCCTAATGAATTATCTTTTGAAATTTCAGCAAAACAAAATTGCCAAAAAAATTTTTTTTTAGTAATATCTCATGATGAATTTCATGAAAAAACCCTACAATAAAACAATTACAATCACAAAAAGAAAGTTATTTTTGATAAATGTTTTTTTCTCTGTTCATTTTCTTTATTTTCAAATTTATTTCCCAAAAATCCCTCTTTAAAATATTCTTAATTTTGCTTCGAATTTCCTAGACCTATATATGCTGCAAGGAATGCTTCTTTAAAAAAAAATATTCTTTTTTAAATCCAAAAGCTGTTTTCTTTTTCTTCTTCAAAGAAATAATTGTTCTATCAATTTCTGAATTTCAAATCCTGCCATGCTGAGTTTATATCCATATATAATTTAAGAAATCCCTAAAAAAATTCTTTCACCTCAAATTTTCAGGGCGAGGACTGCTGATGGTCTTTGAAAAGGTGAGAAAGTGACAAATTTTAAAACAAAGGTGACCAAAAGTAGTTTTGTTAAGAAATCACAAAATGATTATTCTTTTTTCTGACATTTACTAAAATATCCTTCAAACTATTTTAAAAGACTTAGATTCCGGACATGAATATGATAGGGCTGGAAGTAACAAAATAAACCATTTTAGGACATACTGTCTGCCCCGCTTATACGAATAAAATATCCTGGAACAGAATATTTCCCATGCTACAGACGCAATGCTAAAAATCCCCCCTTAAACAAATAATATTTCTTGGAACCGACAGTATTCGTTTAAGCGGGGCCCAGCATTTTTTAAAAAAAACTTTCATTGTAAACTCTAAGTTATGTTCAAAGATTTTTATTACAATCAATTAAATTAACACGTGAAATTATGAAGTAAAGATAATGACGATGTATTTAATGAACATATTTAATTTTTTTTTTCGTATTTTTAATAGCTTATTGCGAAATCATCAACATTCTTTTTCTTGTTTCTCAGTTAATGCAAAGCATAAATGTTCACTAAAAAATATTGACACTAGAGAATGAGTGAAAAAAAAAGTTTGAAAAATTAGAAAGCTTGGGAAAGACACATGTCATGTCTAATACTAAGGAGAGAAAAACTTTTATATCATATTTTAAGTCTTGTGAGCACTATGCTGTGAAAATGTTTTTTATTTTTCTTATTTTAACGAAATCCTTACATTCATCGCAAAGTTACATGTTAAACTTATTTTTAAATTTTATTTATTATTAAAATTTCTTTCCAAGGCATTAGTAATTTATTTTTGCAGTGAGAGATACAAAAAGTAATTTTAAATGAAGTTATTAAAAAATCACAACTAATGTTATAACAAAAAAAGTTAAAAAAAATATATAAAATATTCACAGGATGCAGAAAAATTGAAACCTTAAGTATATAATAGTTTTAAAAATTCAACTCAAACATTAGATAATTTTAAAATTCACACAAAAAAAAATAAATAATTCACAAAAATTTTTGCAGAACAAAATATATTTGTTAAAGAAATTTCCAACAAAAAATATTCATTTATTTCCTTAAAAAGCAATTTAGTTTCAAGAAAAAAAAAAAAAAAAGAACTGTCAAGTATCTTTGGAGCAGGTGCACCTGTTTTTTGTTTCCTTTTGAAACTTTTAAACAGGTGCTTCTAAAAAGCTTTATTTTGTGAACGAGCCACAGTTGAAACATTTTTTTAATGGTTGAATGCCAGATTTTTGCTTTATTGTTTTCAAAATTCCATTTATTTTCCGGTAAGGAAAAGAATATTCATACTTTTCAAAAAATGTATTTATCAAAAATAGATTTTTCTAAAACACATTTGAAGAAATTTTAAAAAGGGGACCAAAATTCCAAAAGGTGACAAAAAGTAACCAAAATTTCAAAAGGTGAGAAAGGTGACTGACTCATCGCCCTGAATTTCTGCTGTTAAATTTATTCAATCAATCTCTCCCAAATGTTGGTAGCTATGTAATTGCTCTCGGCAATAGTTTGACAGCCAATGTGTTCAGTAGTAGTAATGTGGGTTTAAATCGGTGGTGTCCAACTTACGACCCGCGAGTCATATGTGGCGCGTTATGTTCTATGATGCAAATCCAAAACCATGTTCTGAAATCTTCCCAAACGACCGATTATCTTCAATCAGATAATGGATGTACAAATCTGGAGCCAAATATTCAGAAATTGGTTTATGAAACACAGATGTTAACTTTACGTTAATAAAACGAGCATCAAGTAATGATACCAATTCTAGGTTTGTAATTTTCTTTCTTTTTCCCCATGTTGTCTCAAAAGTATTTAACCATATTTGCTTTAAATATGTGTTTTGGTACACGAGAGAAAGTACATTCATGAGCTGCAGGAATAAAAATTGAATAAACTAATTAACAATATTGTTTTTACACTATAATTACCAACATTTAGTTATGAAAGAAACTGACATACTAAAGTAAAACATTTCATAATGAACATTTTGATAAACTAACATTCAAACATAATTAAAATACTACATAAAAATCCAGTTGCTTGTTTTATACCAGTTTTTATTGAATGTGTAAAACACGTAAAAAATAAATGCGCAACCATGTGTTTAAGTACATGCCCTAATTAACTTCTTATTTGCTTTATCGAGTTGCTTATTCAATTATGAAAGTGCACAAATATGCAGATTGCAACTTTACAATTGTTTTACTTTTAATTGGAGGGAAATTTTAACTTTTGTCATTAAAGAAATCAAAATAAATAAATAATAATAATGTTACTACAGTCGACGCTCGTTATAACGCACGTTATAAAGACCATCCTAATATAAGGACCGGTGAGAAAGCCCCCAACTGTATCCCAATATACTCTATGTTCTACCTCTTACAGCGACCACTCGTTATAAAGACCGTTTTCTGTAGGATGGAGACGGTCGTTATATCGAGCGTCGACTGTACTTGCAAAGTGATTTAATAACGTTCAAAGCAGATTATTATACTAGGCCCAATCTTTTGTTTTAAAATAATCTCATGTATACACAAGAAAAGTTTATTTAAAAAAACATCTAATAAATCTATTACATGAAAACTCAGAATTTTGGACCAAAAAAAAAAGCTAATGTTGAAATAAAGCAGTAAGTACCTAGCTATGCCTTAAAACTGACGAGTTGTACCGTACCAACGTGTGGTCTCTCACTGGTGTTCTTTCACATTAGCTACCTTCTTTTTTTTCTGGCTCTTTTTGCTTCTGTAAGAGAATTTCTGCCTCCCGATCGGTTACTTCCTATTCCAGGCTGATGAGTGCCAACTAGCACAAAACTGCAGTCCTTGGATGGAATAACCGGGATGGCGGTGTATTGCATAACGTTGAAATGATTGAATAAGACGAATTTGACAATTTCATAACAGAGTTTTTGATTGCAGATGACTTTATTCTCCTTTTTATCAGATGAAGTAAATAAAGTGTATTTAAACTGAGATATCTGAAGGAATTAAAGCAGTATTAAATAATCTGGAGATGTTTTAGTGGGCAGGGAAAAACATAATCCTTGTTAACTGTTTAAACTAGGAACCACTTTGTTTATACACTCCCACCTTTTGTTTTAACTATTAGAAGTCATTTGGATGCATATTTATGCAATGCCATAGGTATTTAAAAGGTTCCTGCAGGTGATAAAGCTATTCCAGTTTTGTGTAACATAAGTTATGTGGTAGGTCATAATCTGTGGAAAATGGTGAAAAGAGTTGACACACCAAAACAGTTACGTAACATACTCATGCCTCCTCCCCCTTAAGAGAAAAAAAAGAAACAAATGTTAAGCAAACTTCCTCTTTTCTTTTCGTTTGTTTGGAAGATAGTTTGTAAAAGGTGACAAAAGAAGTATATTTAGCCTCGCGCTGATAAGTTGACCATCAATCCGCGGAACTTCCGTTAAAGGAACGATTCTATTTCAGTGTTCAAAATTATTGCTGGTCCTAGACTAGTAAAATTCTCTTCGGACCAACATAAAACAAGAATAAATGGTCTGTGCGATCACCCTATTTTTTTCCCATTAAATAAATGTAATTAGTTAGCATTAAATTTAACTCGGACAAGTAATATTACCTGTGTAGTATATATTCATGTTCACAGGTCAGAAAGACCAGTAAAATTTAATGCTTTCAAATGCTGCAATTGTTAAAATCGTTGTGAGTAAAGCTGCTGCCTTGACAATGAGGATAACTAGCATTGCACCAATCTAAGGATTTCCCCTCTTAACCAAAGCTTAAGTGAGCGAATCCAAGGTCACGCAACTTTTTACCAAAGCAACACCATAATAAACAAGTTTAAGGTTGGAAAAGAATTTCTCATACTTTGTATAAAAACCTTTCCCATTAATTATAGCGATTTTTAACTTGTTTCAAACAGTTGTTGCTAGAGGCGTACTGATTAGCACTTTAGCCGAGTACCAGGTACTGGGCCAAGTACAGAGTTCACGGTAGGACCACAATTTAAAATATATTAATTTGGATTATTAAAATATTTTCATAGCGTTTTTTATTTAAATATTGCATTACCAAAAATACTCACAACCCTTTTCTTACGATTGTAAAATGATTTAACTTTACTCTCACTATGTATTGTTATTACTTTACCAAAAACTTGAATCTGCAAAACAATGGTGTAAAAAATTCATAATCTAAATTTTCAAATGATTCAAACTAAATTAGCATATTATTTAAAGGTTTCTTATTATGAGTCTGAATATTCATTTTAAGGATCACATAGAACCAGTGATCGGAAGTAGCGCGCTACAAGTAGCGAAACTACTGTAGTAGCTACATTTTTTAGTAGTTTGTAGGGTAGCGCACTACTTTAAAAAAAAAAGTAGAGTAGTGAGTAGCGCAATACAAAAAGTAGTAGTTTGTAACAATTTCTGGAAACTACTTTCAAATTAAAAAAAAATTAATGAAAAAATTTAAAAAAAAAGAGAACGAAGGAAAAAAACTAGGTTTAATTGACTCTGACTGGTATGAGTACAGCAGCGAACGCAATGCGAAATAAGAACCATAAAAATATGAGGTGATCCTTTGACACATCCTTTCGACGAAATACATTCTACCTGTTTAATATCATTGGTTATTTGGCATCATAATTTTTTATATTACTTCAAATAATTTTAATGTGCTTAAATTTTCCCTGGCAAGAAGTTAAAAAAAAATTGAAGGTTTAATTCTTTCAATCTTTCAACTTTTGAATCCTTTCTTGTGTCGAATATTCGTAAAAATTGTTAAAAAAATCTAAAAAGGCCAAATTAAAAAAAAAAAAAGTAGCAAATAAATTCAAAGACAATTCCTAGTTCTATTTCATATTCAAATGAGTTAACTAACTTATTAATGTAAACCAATTTTCGAATTTTTTCGGTCAATCCTCCAAATGGTGTATACAGTCGACGCTCGTTATAGCGACCATACGTTATAAAGACCATCCTAATATAACGACCGTTGAGAAAACCCCCAACTGTATCCCAATATACTCTATGTTCTACCTCTTATAGCGACCACTCTTTATAAAGACCGTTTTCTGTTGGATGGAGAGGGTCGTTATATCGAGCGTCGACTGTATTTTTTATTTATTTATTTTTTAAAAAGCAGCGAAGTAGCGACTACAATTCAAAAGTAGTTTGTAGTTAACTACATTTACAACAAAGTAGTTGTAGTTCGCTACAAACGAAATGTAGCTTTTCCAACCACTGAATAGAACTGTCCCTGGCCAAAGATGAACATACACTAATACACAATGGAAAAAATAGTTACAAATGCACATTCATGCATTTGCAACATCGAAAGAACATAGGCAATAGCTAACTAACTTTTACCCAACACTAATTTTATAAGTGGATGGTTTTTTTTTTCCGACTCATACATAAAATAGTTATATTATGTAAATAAAGCAATAGTAAGTTTCTCAAATTTCTTTACCTTAAAAAATACTCAATTTCTACAACTACTCGGCATTGGCCGAGTATCTCATCGAAATTTAGATGAGTACCGAGTATTTGGTACACCACTAGTTGTTACCAATATTCGGAATTATCAAGTTTGTACTCGTTTAATAGGCAAAATAGTTATTAGTTTCAAAAATAATATAATGTTTATTTTTAATAAATGTCATGATCGTAATTGACCCATCCCTAAATGAGGGGTAGGTTAACGATTGAAAAATATTTTATTTTAAAAGTAAATTGAAAAAAGTTAAAAAGAAAAAAAGAAAGACTGATTGAAAATTACTTTCTCAAAAACAAGACATTTCGTAACTAGAATCGCCATTAAAAAATAATAATTATTAAATGAAAAATTAAGTAAGCTAACTGAAAAGGCCTAAACAACTTCCAACTTTCTTAAATTTTTTGACGATTGACACTCTTAGAGAGAACAGAAGTTAGTTTTAAAATTCTCAAATGAATTATTTAAACAAAAATAAAAAGAAATTTTTTTGTTTGTCTTCTGACAGAGTATAGTAAGTATCACAAATGCGAAAAATCTTATTTCATGGTGGATGCAAAGTTATCGCGATTTTTATAATGAAAGCATTAAAACAAGAAAAAAACGGCATGTAAAAGAATTTACTCACGAAATTATTTTAAATTTACATTTTAAAGAGTTTCGATAAACACAGTATTAATAGCAATCTACATAATTGACGCAAAATTTTAATTAAATCAGTAATTTAAATTTTCATTTTTTGACTCTCATAAAGAACACAGAATTTTGTTGTAAATTTTTACTTCACGATTCTAATATAAATAAAAAGATTAAGAGCAAATTTTTCTTATTTACTCCTAAAGAATGCATCAAAAGTCAGAAAAATTTGATTCTCAAACCGGATGGAAAGAAATTGATTGCATCATTCGAAATGAAGATGTAAAAAAATAAAAACATGTATTAACGCAAAACAATTTTAGAATGTTGTTTTAGCAGGTTTATATCATGAGCACTATTAATAATTACCAACAAAATGGTGGAAAATATGAAGTAAGGGAAACAACTTCGGATGTGGGCATGGGGAAAAATACTGGAATGCCAGTATAATAACCTGAACACAATCACCCTTAGGATTAATGGTAAAAGAAAATATTTTAGGGCATGTATTAACAAAATAAAAAATAAGGAGATAATAGCAATTTTTCTGTATTTAGTGTTTTTAAAAAGCAAGAGTACAAACCCTGTGCAATCTATGTTTTCCACTTTTTTCCATCTGAAACGGAAAGGCAACAGGATGGCAGAATAAAGTCCCTAGTAAACAGTTACTGGGGTGATTGTAACTTTCACTAAAATAACCCTGGAAAAAAAAGCAAATGATCTAAACCTTAACCTATTGGTTAAATTCATAGTATGTGCGGTTTTGATTGACATATTTATTTAATAACCAGTCTAAAAACATTCCACATTAGTGGATCAAAACCTTGAAGTGTAGTTGAAAATATCTGGAAATTTGGCTTGCTTACCAAACACAATCACCCCAGGGATATTGAGAAAAATTTATACATCTTGATAAAGCAAATAAACAAGCAATACAATACTGAATTTTCTTTTAATAAAATTACTATACACATCTTTAAAAATAATAAATATATTTCAATTTCATGAAAAATTAATATTCACCAGGAAGACAAAATGACCAGACATATTATAAGAAAGAAATTCTACCTTACATATATTTACATAATACTAAAATTTGAAAGTAATTATAGTGAAAAGAAACTCTAAATGTGTCAACAAATTTATAAAAAGCACTTAAAGGCTAGTGTTCTTAAATGCTTTGCACAAAGTAATGCTGCACATAGCATATCATTCAAAGTTAGATAAATTAATAAATTAGTTTTAAAACCAGAATTAGATAAAATTTCTAGCAAAGAAAGTTACAACATTGAGATTTAAAAAAAAAATAAAAACAGAAAATAGTTCATAAAAATTATAATAAATCATCAGTCATCTCACAACTAGTTATTACTCAAAAATTTAAAATTTCAGTAAGCCTGAAACATTTTGTATTCTGTAATCAGTACAATAAGGAGGTACCCTCCAAACCCCAAACATTTTTCTCCCATTAGAGTACTGCCTGCAGCCCGATGCATACACATAACATGCATATTAAAGGTTGCCCCGCAAGGGTTAAACTCTACATAGCCATTAGTTTTAAACTAGATTGGCAATCCTAGCATGTTAACACAAATACATGTAAGGACAACTGACTCCCTCCCCAATGAAAATGTTTCGCTGAGCTGATTGTGTACCCTTTCATAAATGATTAAAATTTGCTGTAAAAAAGGTCAAAATACATTATTTAATGAGATAGAACCATTTGTGAGATGACTAATAAAATGCAATTTAAAAAATTATTAAACATAATACAAAATTATATTAATCAACTAGAATTTAAAATATTTAATAAATGAACTACAAAATTTAAAAATATTTACTTGAATCAAAAATCAAAACCTTGATTTTTTTATAGTCAAAGTTGATGATCAAAATTAAATTTAAACGATAATACATGAAAGTGCAACTTATCAATATAGACCAAATTTAACTCAAATAATTGAATGTTAAGACAAATGAGGGTACAAAATTAAAATCTGAAGTTATGACTAACAAAGGTATTGGAAAAGCTCGTTAGATGCCAAAACTGGTGAAGCCTGAACCAAAAGTACTAGTCTAGGAGCGGTGTGGTGTTTAACACATTAAAAATCATTTTAAAATGTATTCAATAAAGCCAAAAAATACTTAAAAACTGAAGCTACATCTAACATAACATTCAAAACTTCTCAACATCGAGCAAGATGTTTCATTAAGCAAATTTATATACTTAAAAAAGAAAAATTTCTAATTAAATTATTACTTTGGAATAAATGAACACATTTTAATTCATTTATTTGTTGACATTTTATTCTTTGAGTACAAACATGTGCTATGCACACAAAAACAAGACTTCTGAAAAAAAAAAAGGAAAAAAATTATATCTAAATTGAATAACTTTTGATGATTTATAATACATAAATAGTGGCATCTACAATACAAAAATGAAGCTTTTTTTTTTAGGTATCACAGTTTCAACATAAAATGAAAAATGAGCTATCTGCATACTTTTATATAAACTTATTTCAATCTAAAGTATTTTCAAATGCAAAAAAAGCGAAACATTTTAATCAAGTCTTCAATTAATATTAAACTTGATTTTTCAAATTTCAACTCTTCGAGAAATTATTGAAAACTAAATCAAATGATATATTTTTTTCCAATGCTTCAATAAGTGTATCTCTTTTTTTTTCTATCAACAAGAAAGCATCATATTGCAAAATTAAAAGCTCTGTTCAAATATTTACAATCTATATAGATATATACACTTTAAATATAATACATAGAAATACATTATCTAATCAAAGCATCATTGGTAAATCAAAAAGATCACACATTCCTTCCGTTTCATCTAAATTAAAAAAGTAGTCCCTGGTGCCGGGTGGAGGACTGAGTCTTAAGAATGGTGAAAGAGCTGAAAAAAAAAGAAATACGTAAGTTAAAGTTCATGAAAGCTTTCTATAGAAAAAATGTTAATTTCACCTTCAAGACCATTTAAACAAAATAACAAAACAGGCTGGCCTCCCACAAAGCAAATTTATTTCATCAGTAAATTTCTCTGTTTTCCACTCAATTTTTATTATCTTTTGCAGACGAAAATTTAACATTATTTCTTTATACTAATACACTTAGTAACATTTTGCTTTTTAATGTGCTAAAACCAGGGTTGCCAGATTTAAAAACTGCAAATACGGGACAGGCTCGGGGGGGGGGGGGGGGTGTAGAGAGACGAAGTCGAAAGATTGAATTTTTAGAACCTTGACTTTAATATTAAACGTTTCTCACAAAAATAAATGAAGAAAAAAATTTCACAATGACCATCTCGCACCCTTGCTACAAAAGTGCCACAACTCAAAAAACTACGTTTTCCAGGAATTGCAAAAAACTGTTCCCGGTCTGACTCGGCACATTTTTGTATTTTTGTATTTGTCAATATGAAGACCGATACATCTCAAAGTATGATCGTTAGTTACGCACGTTACTCTACGACGGCTGGACGACAACTCAAGATGTGGCATTTCTGTGGAAGGGGTACTATACATCTTGATAATAACAAAACACCATAACTGCCCTTTGGCGGCTGATTTTTCAATGCAACTTCTGGCTCTTTTGAAGATTGGTAGAGACGTGTAAACTACGTCTAATGACGGTTATAACTAAAAAATTACAATTTTTGAGTTGTGGCACTTTTGTAGCAAGGGTGCGATATGAATAAACACTTTATTTTTTACCATTGCATAGTTATTTTTTGTTATGAATATTAGTGGAAAAAGGTTTAACACTAATTATTGCAAAAATTCGTATTTCCTTGTTATTAACTCCCTTTTTCCTGACGCAGACCTGTCATTTCAAATTTTGGCAGTGGGGCCGGGGGGCAAAAGGTAAGTTATACCAAATTTCAATGTAAATTACTCAAAAAAAAAAGCAAAAACCATGCCCAATTATATGTAAATACATTAAGTTCCCAAAACCTGGGGATGGGGGACATTGACCAATGACCACCCATTCTAATGTTCCAAATGACGGGCCTGTCTAGGCGTGAAAGATATAATAGTCGCTTCTACTGATAACTAATGTTTAGTATGTACTTTTTGCAAAAGCTAGACGTACCAATGGGGAAATTTGAATGCAAAATAATTTTAATGAGTCATTAACAAAAATTTTGATCACTATTGAGTAGACATAGAATTAAACCTTACTACTTGAATTCAATATAAGAAGTTGACCTAAAATAAATAAAAAAATCAATCTTCATTATCTTTTGGGGGAAAACTACAGTTTTGTCAATATTATAACATGGTAAATATTCTTATGTAATGTCGGCAAATTCTTTTTTTAAAAATCATATTTGCTTCTTAATTTTACTGCTGCAATTATTCTTCAGAAGTTTCGATGGTCTTTAGGTTGCCATAAAGCCCACTGTAAGTTATGTTTCTGTCGCTCATTGTAAAAATTATGTAAATTCATGTTTTTAAAACGCATATTTGTTTGCTAAATGGAATAACATTTAGTTACATCTTTTAGTATAAAAGCGAAGCGAAACAAAGTTCAAAATATTGAAATTGATTGATTCAAAAAATCTAGTGACTAATAATAGCTGAACACATATTTCTTTCATAATTGAAATATTGAGAACGGCTTTTTACATAATAAGGCATAGTAAAATCATTTAGAAGGAGATACACCACTTTTACAACGAACCTTTGTTGAATTGATTTTCACAATAATTTCTGCTCTAAATGAATAGAACACTAACATTACTTCAGAATAGGAAAATATTGCAATTCTATCAATTTTCTTCTTACTGTATTTCACATTTTTTGTTTTACTTCATCTCTTTTTCTGAAAATAATGTTTCATTTTGTAAAATGCTGCTTCTGGCCAGAATACGGGACTTTAGCCATCCGTATCAAGGTTCCCCGGGATGCGGGAAAATATTTCAAAAAACAGGACTGTCCCTTGAAATCCGGGACATCTGGCAACCCTGGCTAAAACCCAAGTTTTAAGAAGAAAAGTGAGTTTGATGCTAGGAGGAGGATGACTTTTCATCCTCACTTCACTTCATTGAAAAAGTGTTATGATTAAAAGAAGTTCAGAGGCCCGATGCAAAAGGAAAAAGGAGAAGTTTATTACAGGAAAGAACTTTTGAACTCAAACGTACATAACAGAACACCAGCTAACCTTAAACAACAAACTTAAACTGCTAACTCAAACTAAACTAACATTCTTGTGATATTGCATCACATCGTTAGGTTTTTTTCAGTTCTTCAATCTTTTTGCAACCTATCATTTACGATCGCTTAACGATAATCTCCCGCGTTTTATTTCTACAACTTTTTAAATTCACCTCGGAACGCCTTCCCTTTTTAATCTTTTTACTGCCCTTAATCTTCCACGCATTTCGATGTATCATTTAAGCATTTTCGGCCAAATTAACGCGTTTTCGAATCGCGATTTTCTTAATTCCCTTTTTTCCAAATTTCGGTTTTTCGCTTTTTCTCCATCCTTTCGCCATTTTGAACGGAGCTCTTCGAATTTCTTCTTCGACAACTGACGCTAGCTGGGTTGTCTTTGAGGGCAAAATTTGACCCACGCTTTTTTCCATTGGCCGAAACTTTCCTGCTCGCATTCTTCAGGTCATTGACTCCCCTCCCACGCTTTCTGTGATTGGCCCGCTCAAGGTCAAGCGCAGGAGTTTGGTGTTCGGAGCGCGCAAATTTCCAGACAGACGCCCCCGCAGAACCGGATGAGAAAAACCGCAGCTCGGAAAAGCAAAAAATCGGAATTTTCAGGAGACGAGCGATGAAGCTCTATCGGACCAGGGACGGCTGGGCAGTGAAGGCCCCAACATAAGGATGAATGAAATATAATTATGGACCTAGGTCCTCAAGAAAATTACATAACATCCTCTTATTTTTCATTTTGTATCGCAAGTAGACCCCAAATCTTCATCGCAGCGCTTCACCTTCCTCCTGGTTCGACTTTCGAGATGTTTCACTCCTGAAAATAACTGTTTGGAATAGGCATTGTTCCTATCTTTCTCGTTCGTCATATTATACGAGAATCGTTTTAATCAGCGCATCGGAATGAGCAATTCTAGTATTTTCCTTCAACAGTTGCCCGCTTAGCATCCCCGATAATTTTTACAGCCTTTTTTTCATTACGCCAAAGCCAACTGATGACACGCATCATCCAGCGTTTCCAGCTCCGAAAGAAAAAAGGAACTTTTTTTCACCTTCAATAGTTTTACTAAATGACTTAATCGGATTGAACCCACAGGCAAGCATTTTATGTTCTTTAGATATGTCCGCGCCCTGCATCAAGGACTCTCCTATTATTGTATTGCTCATCACTAAACTCAAGAAAATAGATAATTAATTGTTTTATTTTTGCTCGAGGATTTCCAATTAGTTTTTTTATGGTCTATCTATAATCGTTGTACGGAGATCTCCCATACAGTGCAAGATGTGTGAAACAAGCCGACAAGTGAATAATAAAAGATGTTATGTTTAAAATAGTGAGTGTTTTATGAAGTTGTCAACATACATGCAACAGAGGGGTAAGTCACCTTTTTTTTACTGTTTTTTTTTGTCTTTTGGTTTTTTAAACATGAAGGGCACCCAGGGCTGTCGTAGGCCTGGCATTTTTGCGGTAATTTTTTTTCTTCACTTTGTTACTTCCACTTACGTTTCGGCCTTAAACTCAATTAACTTTTCTTTGAATTTCTAGGGAATATTTTCCCATTAATTAATTTTCTTTTTTAGTTGAAGCTTAACAAAATTAAATGAACTAAATGCATCACTAAAGGATGCGTGTCACACCACAATTCTGAAGATATTTTACAATTTAACTATAGTTGCCAATTTAACAACAATAACAATAAAACTTCGTTAAACATAAACAAGGCTGTGCGATAACCTCAACAAAAAGGGGTTCCTAGTAACTCTGAAACATGTGTAGGCATTAATTTTGCAATTATAGTACACTCCCGATTATACACGGAATTGGGTGGCACAGGTTTCGTGGATAACGAAAATTGCGGATAATCCGAAAAAAGCATAAAATAAGGGGCAAAGAAGATAAAAAATGTCTTTTGCTTAAAAATAATTGTATTTAACTTAAAATGTGATATGTACAAACAATAACGATAGGTAAAGCATGAGAAATAATTTATATTTGAGGTTGTAAACCATATAAAATCTAGAAAGTGGTACTTTTGATAATGACGAGGTAATGTTATTTATAGGAAAAAGTACACCACACTCTTGGGTAAGAAATGTTAAGAAAAAACAAAATTAAATTCCTGCTTTTCGAAAAAATCAGTTAATTGTGTTTGTTTCTTTCCCGAGACCCTTATGAATAAACAAAAAATTTACTGTATGTGCTATAAAAAGTCGAGAAACCTTAATTTTCCTACACAAAAGTATTTATTCAATTGTAGAGTTTATGCATTTACTTTTTTTTTTTTTTTGATTTTGGAGCACTTATGTGGTCTATGTATGTAGTGGGTCATTCCATGGTGACTAACGTAACATTCAGAGCTGATTTTGTAACTGTTTTTACTTGTAACTTAAAGGATAAAAAATATTTTTTTGTTATGCTGGTACATTTACAATGTACATGGTATCTATGTATCATTTCTGCCAAAAATTTAAAACAAAATTACTGACAGTAGGTATTTTTTCAACCAAAATAGCAGCGTGACTAACGTAACATTTTTGCAACCCAGAAAATTAATGCTCATGTTGTGAGGCAAAAATTAGCAAGTTAAGCAAGTGTTAAAAATTGCTTTTTAACACTTGCTTACAAACATAAAACACATTAAATCTTAATTTTTTTTAGTCTTAAGTGTTACTTTTACTCAAGATGGAGTGTGACTCACATAACGTTACTAACGCAACCATCAAATAACAAGCAGTGAACACACTACAAACTATTTATTATGGCTAATCTCAGTGATAATTATAATACTTTTTCAACTTTTTTTAACATCTTATGTTGTATGATTTTTACTTATTTATTTATTTTTTGATACTTTTTTTCACTTCGTTTTTTTTTTCTTCGGCTGAGGTTGACATTTCTATGGAATGACCCTAGTGTGCAAAATAAATAGAGTAACTTGCTTAAATTTCCTCAATTTATTTTCTCAACCAACTTTCAGTTGTTTTTATTTGCTTAATAAAGGGCTCCAAATAAGGGATTGTAAGTAACTTTTCCCAACTTGATGAATACAATCACATTTTTGATGCCTAACTTTAAATAAGAAATTTTTTTTGACAGTCGTAATTTTATGCCAGGTAGTCATTTTTTAAACTTTATTAGGTTGTTCAGGCTACAGGTATTGTTTTTGTTGGTAGGACGGAAACTGGGTTTTAAATTGCTGTTACAGATCTATAGTGGGCTAGTGCTCATTCCCGAAATAATAACAAGAACCTTTCTCACAGCAATAATGCATTGCATGGCCCGATTAAACTATTTTGAAATCCTTCCAGGGCGGAACATTTTGGCAAGGAAAAAATCTATGCCAATGAAACTTTCCTAGCTTAATTTCAAGCTCTGACTTGTTGAACGATCTGGCTTTGAATTTGAGGATTAAAATTGATAACCGAGAATTTTTGCTTTTGATTCCATACTTTATTTTATTTACATTTTTAATAAAAAAATCCTTCATACAGAAGCACAAAAAATAATTGCAGAATATTTGAAATGCATGAGCTGTCACAAATTCAACATCAATGATGGATTTTCTTTCTGGCAGCATGACATATAATTCTGATGCTAACTGTACACACATTTAAGAAATTCAAAGGGAAGAAATAAATGAAAAATGAATACATTAAGTGTAGCATTAACAGAGACAGAATGAAAAAAAGAGGAAAAACCAACAAAATGAAATAAACCTTCTGGCCTAAAATACAGTTTAAAATATTAACAAGTGAATTACGGAAATAAAACTTAATAAAAAAAAAACAGGTTTAAAAACTTACTTTCTGTGGAGATAAGTTCTTCCAATATCTGTTCTTGCAGTTTGTCATCTATAAATAAAAAAGATTCTAAAATATCACTATATAAATATTACATACATAATGCTACTCAACATAAACAAATAGGAAATAAAAAGTTATGTTTTCCTTTCTTTATTGATCTATCAAAAACTCTTGATAGCATTAAAGAGTTTGAAACAATGCAGAACTCGGTAACAAATTCTTAATTTGCTTTTTTAAATTTTTTATTTATTTTTTTTCCTGCTAACTTGCCTGATTTTTGGATTGATGAGAACTTTATTGATACAAAGTAAATATATAATTTATATAAAGTCGATAATTCATCAAACTTCAAAACTACTGTCTATTATTGTACAAACTGATGAACTTTTGAAACAAAATCACACATTTAGTTTATAGATTTCAGAAGGCTAAAGAAGTAGATATGCTAAAACAAAGACTAATTGATGCCTTTTTAGTTCAATCCTAATTTAAATACCACATAGAACTGCAATATGAAATAAAATTTAAAGAATAACTTACCAGCAATAGGGTCGAATAATAAATCTTTGGATATGTTGAGCAAATTATCAGCATCTGCTTGGACTTCACTATTAATCCCACTTTGCAAGTTACCTTTAAAAAATCAATGTTTCAATACCTATGAAACAATTACCGTAAAATAAGGTGGATAGGAACAGCGGGGTGATCCGGAACAAAACTTCCTGATCATACAAAGAAATTCTTCATAAATATACCGTCCGGTATTTTTGGCAGTTAGAAAGGTAAAATTTAAGTAGCCTCAAAATGGAGTCGCAGAGAGAAGAAACAGTTATCTGGTTGAAATGGTTAAATGTATGCTTGAAGATTCTAAATTAGGTCAAAAGTTTTGGGGAGCTGCAGTAATATCATCGTGCTATTTGCAAAATCGTTTACCCACAAAAGTGTGTGACTTAACTGCCTATGAAATACGGCATGGAAGAAAAGCATCAGTTCGACACCTTAAAATTTTTGGTAGTAATGTTGTGTATTATATACCATCTGTACAGAGGAGGAAATTGAAAAGTAGAGGAAAAGAAGGCATATTTCTCAGTTACGCAGAAAAATCAACAGGCTACCTTGCATAGAATAAAGCAAGTAACAAAGTAATTGTAACAGGAAATGTATTTTGTGTTGACAATTGTAGCAGTGAAATTTTAACAAAAGTTGAAGAAGATACAAAGAGAGATTATGTAATAACTTATGATTTAGATACAGAAACTGAACCTAAATGTGGAGTTGAAGAGCCAAATGACAAATATAGACGTTCTGAGTGATCAAATAAGGGTATATCTCCAGATAGATACGTATGCGTTTATAAAACAGTTCAATTAGTTCAGGAACCCTCTTCTTGGAAAGAAATGAAAATGCTACCACGGAATAAGCAACAAAAACGGTTAGATGCTACAAATGAAGAAATAGAATCCATAGAAAAGAGATGTGTGAGAACCAACAAATTTCTCAAAAGGAAGAGCAGCAGGAAGAGCAGCAATTGATACAAATGGGTATTTTTAATTAAATGAGATGAAGCAGGCAAGATAAATCGTTATAAACTAGGACTTTGTGCGAGAGGACTCACACAGAAGCCTAATGAGGATTTCCGAGACACCTTTGCACCTGTTACGAATAATGCATCATTTAGATTAGTGCTCACATTAGCAGCAGCAAGAAAAATGAATATTTAAACACTTAGATGTGAAAAATGCATTTCTTAATGCCGAGATAACAGAAGAATTATTCACAAAACAACAAGAAGGCTATATTAAAGAAAAGGAAAAAGAATAAGTTAAAGAAAGGTCTACTTTTCTTGAATAGATTTGATTCTATTCAAGAAAAGAACCAAATGGCTGGAGTTATATTCTACTTTATGTTGATGATATTCTGATTTGTACTTAGGATGAAGAAACAGAATTGATAATGATAAATATGTTTCAACAGCACATTGAGACATCAGATTTAGGAAAGATCACATACTATTTAGGTGTTCAAGTAGAACGATTTGAAGATGGAAGCTTCGCAATTAATCAAGAAACAAAAATAAAACTTATAGATAAATACCGATGAATTGAAGTAAAAGAAGCAAATATTCCAATGAATCCTGAATGTATAAAAAATGAGGAAAAATCAAAGGAATTAGAAAATAATACCGCGTATAGGGAAGTAATTGGACCACTTTTCTGCATTTCAACAATATCGCGACCGGATATAGCAGCAGCAGTTGGAATTTTATCACAAATAAGCAAACTAACAGAAAAAGACTGGAAAGCGGTAAAACAAGTCACAAGATACTTAAAGAAAACCTCTCATTTTAAACTTGAAATGTGGAACAGATATATCCAGTTTAGAAGTATTTTGTCGATGCGGATTGGGCAAGAAATATTTCTGATCGAAAATCAACGAATGGCAAGTAGGAAACAGAATTCAGTATCCTTGTCTTCAACTGAAGCGGAATTAATTGCAGTATCAGAAGCATGCATAGAAGAGAAGTGGAGAACACATTTTTTAAGTTAAATCAAAGGAGATAATAATAGAAGATTTGTGGTGCATGAGGACACTCAATGCTGTATAGCAATGGTAAAGAATGAAAGGGTGAGTCAAAGATCAAAGCATATTGATGTTAGATATTGTTTTATAGGAGAACTGTGTAAAGATAGAGCTATAGGACATTAAGTACTGTGATTCGGAAAGTATGATTGCAGACATATTTACAAAACTTTTAGGTAAACTTAAGTTTGAAAATTTTCTAGGGAAAATTATCCGATGTAGCCGATTGAGGTGGGGTGTTAGATTTAAGTCTTTAAATATTTTTAAATACAATCAGCTCCACGGAAGTAGGCAACTTTACATAATGTTTTACTTTCTTTAAACTTCTGTTTGGCAACAGTCTTTAAATTTATATACCTTATGCATTCTTGTGACTTTAGTAGTTGTACAGTTCATAAAATGTTTTAAGTGTCTTTTTACGTCAAATATTTTGATTTGTCAGTTGTTTGCCATTTTTACTTCATAGTCAAAATAAATTGTTTTTCAAGAATACTGTTGATTTCTGCATGAATTATTCAACAACAGCAACCAGTAATGTGTAGTGTTAGCAGAATACTAACTGATTGCAAACAAAAGGATGATGGGCATAGTAAAGACTTTTTTGTTTTTGAAATGAAAGGAGTTTTAAGCAAATAAAACTTAATGATTCACATGTAATTCTGTTAAAAGTGCGTTTTCAATGCTGGCATAGGTATACCAAAAAACAGAACAAGAAGTCTCTGAACAACCAGAATAGTAACTGTTATTATGATAGGAAAAAGGTTAAATGAACAAATGCAAGAATCAGCTACGTAATGAAACTGTTCAAATTGTTGGCCTTTTAATCCAACCACTGCTGATAAAGCATATCAAAGAGATCCAAAACATTCCTAATCATTTTTCTTAATAAATGGGCATTGGCTCAACTCATTGCTAGAAGCTGGTTTAGGAGTGTAAACATTACGCTGGACATGCCCCCAGTGTTAGAAATAAGCGGTCGTTAGTCATATTTTGCGACCAAAATTTTCCATTTGACGCCTAAACATCCAAACCCAGGCGCCAAGTTTGACGCCTAAAGATTTTGGGATCGCAGAAAGCCTTTCTTGTCTGACTCATCATGTTAGACGAAAAGGGTTCGCAATATTTCTCCCGCTCCTCCCGGCAGTTTGTCCGCGAACCACACATTTTTCACAAATCTTCCTATTTTTTATTTGAAGAGGTTGGCAGGAAACTGATTCAACAGATTGCCAAGAAATGTGGGTGGTAGATGTCCATAGGAAAATTTAAGACTGAGTTTCTGGGAGGGGGGGGGGGGCAAGTTCTTTTTTTTTTCTTTGAGCAAACAATAGCTCTAATAATTGCCTACATGTTAATTATTGTTTGATTTTTCATAATATTTTTGAAAATTTGTTTAGCTTTTACGATTTTATATGGATAATCTTTATTTTTTCCAATTCTACTAATGAGTTTTACCTTTTTAGCTATTTATCGAAAAACTAGCAGTTTTTTTTTTATAAAATTTCAGCCATTTTTCCAAAGTTTGTGACAAATGGATTATTCCAAAACCAGCATTTTTTTTTACAATCCGACTTAACATTTTTTTCCAAAACTTTTGATGACTTGTTTGTTTGGATTTTAATATTGATAATGACTGATTAATTCAGCCTTTGATGATTATCATGCTTTTTTAAAAGCATTTAGAAAGTGAGTAAAAGAGTATCCTCCACCCTTAATTTAGAGCTATTCGATAGAGTAACTACACAATCCTGAGTTAAGATGATAAAATTGCTAGTCCTCTTGAGTTAGGTTTTCTGCCCTTAATACTTTATGTACCTTTTGTTCCCCTTCTCCTTAGAAACAGGTCTAGCTCTTTAGAAAACATTTTACTCTTTTTTAATCACTTGCAATGTTTTTGTCTATATTTTCCTTTAAAGAATTGCCCTTTCACTTTAAAAGTTATTTTAGACATCAGTGCCTTATCATTTCTATTTAATGAATAATGTTTTTTCCTATCAGAAAAGGACAATCTGCCTTTTTCAGATCTCTTCTGAACTTTTTAGAAAAAATTCATGATTTCTCGCTTCATGATTTTGGCAGATATGTTTTCATTGTATAGAATCATCCCAAATAAACTGGTAGGGCATTGCCCCCCCACCCTCGCTCCCCATAAATCCGTCCATGTAGTTGCTGCATTTTTCCTGCTCTCTATTTGAAGGGTTATCCACTGTTCTGGAAAGGGGAGAGACGAAGCCGTAGGATACCGGAACAACACTGTGAAAGCCCCCTTCTTGACCCCCCCCCCATAATTAAATGAAAAGAAAATACATAGCAACATCGCGATATATCGGCACATCGCGAAGTTATACTGGTGATGTATCGCGATATTAAAATCTGCAACATCGCCCAGCACTAGTCTGAAGCAACAACATTCTATACCATGCTCATTTTCATGCATTGCCAGTAACATATCATACATGGATTGTGTTTGTGTCGCATTTCTGTTAAATAAAGATTTTCTTTAAAAAGTTCTGATTATATTAGAATTTTTTTAAAAATGACGCCTAGATTGTTCATTTTGACGCCTAGAAATTGATCCTAGGAGTCACAATGACACCTAGACTTAAATTTCTATTTCTAACACTGCATGCCCCCCCCCCCAAAAAAAAAAAAAATCCATTAGGATCCCATCCCTCTGCAAATTTTGGTTGGTACCACTCACAGAATTAAATTCTCCGATCACAATCATAATTAAATAATAAATTAATAAAAAAAAAAAGAAAAACAAGGAAAACTTCTCCATTGGACAGGCAATCAAATAGGATATACTTAATTTTGGAACTTTTGATTCACAAGCAGCTTGCCGAACCAATTATCTAGGCAAAGGGCTCCCAAAATAAGTGCTGTGACGGGTGACGCAAACTGTACACGGTATCAATTACACATATACATATGTGTATATAATAGTTAGACCGGGGTGCCTGACAGAAAAATTTATTTCCTTTCATGAATTTCAACTAATCACCTAAAAATTACATGTAATTACCAACTGGACTATCATTGAATATGGCAGAACTTAGTTTTACTCAAGTTTTGTTGTACATTGCTTTACTTTACATTCGAACAATTAAGCCTTTTATGTAAGTAAGCTTACTTTGAGACGTTTCAGTTGTGTCAGTCTTTCCTTTTTGTCTCCGTGTGGTGGGAAGTGCTAGGGTTGTAGGCACTAATTGTGATGCTCCCTTTCGAGGTGAGTTGCGTGTAACCATGCGATTTGAAGAAGCTTCTTCTGCAGCCTTTAAAAAAAGGAAGCCAATATATTAACATGGAAAACTGCATTACACTAATTTAGAGCTGTCAACTTTTGAAAATAAAAATTTGTTACGGAGTTTTGCAAGGCGTAAGGATGAAACAACATTTAATAACAAATATAACAACAGATGCAATGAATAATTTATGTTTAAATTTACAATAGGGCAATTAACAGGTTATTTAAAAAAAACTAATTATTCTTTATTATTATAAATTAACCTTGTGACCTTCCAAACAAAAATTTGTCACCTTATTTAGCCTAAAAGTAATATTATCTAAATGTTTGAACATGCTTTAAGACTAATTATTGCTAAGACATAATGCATTTGCAATCCCAGTTTTATCCCTTGTTATTTATTGTTGTTTGAATAAGACGAACTACAGTTTGAACCAACTGATTTTAAAGGTCTTTTGGTGTTTGTTTTAATCAAGTCTGACTAATATGGATTTTACTTGTAAAGGTAATTTTTTTTTTTTTTTTTTGAATTAAGAAGGGAAAAAAAAATTCTACGCTTTGGACACAGTAAAGCCTACAGTTGTAGAAGTTATGATATTTTGATACCAGGATGGCAGCTTTGCATTAATTGCTTCACAGAGGAAGTTATACCTGAATTTAACAGAAAATGTGCTTTCAATTATGTTCTGATACGTTGATTTTTACCAACAGGCAGAAAACACAAATGTCTTTATTCACAACAAATTGCAGTCTTGAAAATAATCGATATATTTAAGCGTTAATAAGTTTTAAAAACCGACTTGATGCAAGAACAATTACAATTCCATTGTGAAAAAAAAAATCTTAATAAATGTAAGCTGAATTTAATTACTAATGAAAAGTATGAACATTTTATGCAGGTTGCAAATGACAAAATAACAAGGGACAACATTGTATCATATTCATAGGTATTTAGTTAAAAGTTAAATAGACCAGAAAATGTCTGCTCACCAAATGCAGAAGAAAAAAAAAATAGCCACCTTTTTTCACTTTTATTTTTTAACAAATTTTTTTTTACACTTTACATTTCTTTTTGACTCTTATTTTTCATTTTATAACCAAAATTTATATCACAAATTATCTGCTTCAAAATGCATTACAACTCATAATAATCAACGAGTAATTTTTTTTTCTTATTATAACAAATTATGAGCAATCCAATCAATAGAATTACATTTAAACATTTATTCTGAAAAATAATAACCTTTATGAACCGGGCAGTACATATGTTGTACCATAAGCCTTTTTTCTTTAGAGGACGGGGTTGAAATTTTCAATCGAACCCTTTGAAGCCGGGGATTTTTTCAAGGTTTCATACGTCTGGTACAACAGTTTATACCTTCTCTTTTCAATGGAAAAAAAATCTGGTTCAAGTGTCGTACTACCTGGGTCGAAAGAAAAATTTCCAAAAAACAGCCTGGATCCAAAAGGTTCACATTCCCGTTCAATACGATTATGAACTATTTCGAAAATAATAAGAAGACTTCAAAGTCTTTTACGAGTTACCTGCACTAAGATAAAACCCGAAATGTATCTTAAATATTTATTTTAATGATGCTTGAAGTAGTCAAAATTGAAAGAATTTGATTTGCACACCTTTAGTTTTCTGTAAGTTTTATGGAAGTAACCTGGTTTCTATTTCGTAGTAACTCCTTTTTAATCCTTGTCCTCGACAAAGCAACATGTGTGATACCCAACAAAGCTTATCGGAGAAACTGATTTTCAGCGATCAAAACTAAGAACTATGTTTTTAAACATAAAAGCTTTGACCTTAAAAAAACTTATTTTTACAACTAGTGACAAACTAAATATATTTTTTAAGCCTAGAAAAAGCCTTGGTCTTGAACACATAAAGTCAACACTTTCATAAACTTAATGTCAAACATTTTTCATCAAGTTTAAAATATTAGTTTTTCCTGGTTTACCTTTTATTTCCGCACACCCGTGAAAGAAGCCAACCACCGAGACAACAGTAAAAGGATCAGTTGTTTTACCTTAGTTAACTCAGTATTTTTTCCCATTCATATCAAGTAAGTGACTAAACTAATTTCATTCCCATTTCAGTACCTAGTACGTATGCATTGGGCACAAACTAACACAAAAGCATTGCAGAGAAATTAGAGATGATGATAAATATACAATCATGTGCATATTTTATATTTTATACATCTTATAAAATAACTACTTTCAAAAAAACTACTGTCGGCCCCACTTAAACGAATACTGCTGGTTCCAAGTAATATTAAGTAATATTATTCGATTAAGCGGGGTATTCTATTAAACGGGGATCTTTAACATTACGTTGATGGCATGGGGAATATTCGGTTCTGAGATATTTTATTCGTATAAGCGGGGTATTCGTTTATTCGTTACTCGATTACGCGGGGCCGACAGTATATAACTCTCAAAAAAATTTAACTAAGACTTTTTAACACTAATAATATTAAGGCGTCACCTCAAGCTCTTTCTTCTTCTGTAAAGATCTGCTGCCGCTCATCACTGCAGCAATAGTTCGCTTGACTCCAATAGAAGCTTGCCTCGTCTGCCTACTATAGGTCCTGACAGGGCTTGGTGCTTTTGAAACTTCAGGTTCTTTCTTTGCTGGTGGAGGTTCTGGAATAATTTCTTTTGATGCAGTTTCAACTGTAGACGGAGCAGGCTGTGATGGGGCACATGGTGTACTTGCAACATCTGTTGTTGACGCAAGAGCCTACAAAATAATAAGTAATGTTTCCCTCAAAAATAAAGATTAATTATGCACTAAATAAATCTCGTAACAACCTTTTTTATACAAAAAAAAAAAAATTAAATAAAGATTAGAACTAGATACAGTAGAAACTAATGTAATAATTTACAAGGATCAGAAAAGAGAAAAAATGCTTCCTTCTAAAAAGTAAAATTTTACTTCTTGAGTAAAAAGGTAAAATATAAATTTTATTCTCACAATTCACTATCATAATTTTAAGACAAAGGATGATAAATTGGATAAATTAAAATAAAGTTACAGAAAAAAAATATCTGTGATGTTAAGTGCAACTAATGTAGGTACTTTGAGCCAGAGCTCTTATTCATTTATGTATATATTTTTTAATGAAATGCAATACTAAGTGCAAGAAATGAAAGAAATTGATGCATTAAAATTTTAATTGCAAAAAAAAAAAAGTGAGATGAATGTAAAATCAGAAAAAAAAAGCCACTGATTGATACAGTTAAATATCAACTATCAAAACCTTAAACGTGCACATAAAACTGCATATGAGTTCAAATAATCATGGCAGTGTATGAAACATTTCAAGATATCCTGTAACTTACTTGTGATGCTATATTGGTGAGAGTTGCATTTGTATTTGCATCTTTATTCACCAATAGTACATTAATAGGACCAGTTGATGATGCCATGTGCAACTGAAATTTGTTGGCTGGGTTTTCAGATTCATCATTCTAAAAAACAACACAGAAAATTTTTTTTTAGAAACATTATCATTTCTCAGGTTTTAAGATACAAAAAAAAAAAAAAAAAGGAAATTTGGAAGCAGATTTAATTGAGAAACATTATCCTGCAGAATTCAAAGTTTAATCTGTATGGAATTGACCACATAGAAGGTAAATTTTGATCAGTTCCTTGTTCTTTTATTTAGTTCGATTTCGGTTCAATTATTTATGCAACTGCAGGGGCAAGTGGATAAAGGTGACATGTGACAATTTTTGAATGTCATTTTTTACCATTATTACTTTAGTATTGTTTCAATTTATTATTAATAGATTGCAGCACATAACCATTGTAAAGTGTGTTCTGTAGCCGTTTTATTATGATCAAAAATTACATCGTTCACAATCTCAAGAACAAAAAGCTGTTTTTAAAATCATTCCCTGCTCCCAGTTTATGTTAATTGCTGCTATTATTTCTTATTATAAAAGGTCTTTTTAAATATTTTATCGTAGGCAGAAAAAAAATTTTAGTAAAAAAAGTATGGACCCTCTTGTGACTAGCGTCCCTTTTTAGTGACAATTTTTCTTATTTTCATAAAATATTATTTTTGACATGATATTTTTAAAACTATTTTCCCTGTCCATTAAACATTATTTGTAACCAATGTACAAAATATCTTTGGAAAAAAAATGTCAGGCATTAATGGGTTAAGAATAAAGAAAACGTTTTTCGGAACTAAGAACAAAAAACAAATGACTGATTTTATAAAAAAATCTTGAATTTAAAGTTTGGCGTTTTTGCTTTACATTAGCTTAATGGGATGTTATTGTAAGTACAATTTTTGTTTATTGCTTTTATACTTTAATAAGGAAAATATGACGAATTTTAATGCATGTACTGTACATATTTTCACTGTTGGAATCACAATTTATGCACAGTACAATTGCTCTTAAGTACTTGCTTTTTGTGTAGGTAAATTACTATTTTCATTACCCCTCAAACTCATGTCACCTAATTAAAGATAATCTGGAACGCACTGTAATATAAAAAGTCTACTGGCAACAAACTAAAAATCTCAATTTCAGGCCTGATTGACAGCAACTAGTGGAAAACAAACCTGTTCTGCTGTAGAAACTGACAGCTGAGTTCCTAAAGGTGCTTCAACTGCTATCATTGTGCTTTCACCATAGCCATTGCATATATCATCATATAAAACATATGACAGCTCGGCATTCTCCGGATCTTCTCTTATGTTGCATATGCTCTGCATAATCCATTGCTGATGAAGATCCAGTTCTTTTTCTTTTTGTTCGAGGAAATCTAATTCTCTCTTCAAAACTATCAATCGATCTGATATTTCTCGAGTATTGCATCCTGGCCCAGCACCCCTGAAATTTATTCAAATAATAAGTAACCAAAAACCCATTCATAATAATTAAATCTACATTTTTTATTTGAAAAAAAAAAAAAAGCTCAGTGATTGAAGAAATATAAAACTTCTGACGAAATAACCAAAAAGTTTTTTTTTAAAAGCATTATTTTAAGTATTCAAACAGGAGATTACATAGTGATCCAGTACAGGGCCATTTCACTGTATTTTGTCCAAAAAGTGTTCGTAACAAAACTCATTGGGTATAATTTTTTGCAATAGATATCTCAAGTTAAATGTTTAAATTATGAGAATATGTTGATTGTTTTGAGTTTGTTTGGATATTTATAGAGATATTCAGTATTTAATCTGAAAATTGGTAAAAGTCGTTGCGGACTCTACAGCTCAAAATTTAATAAAATTTTCCATATATGACAAATGAACCATTTTACAATCAATTTTTTGCTTGAAATGGGAAAATAGAAAGAGTATTTAGTCACTTACATACTTTTCAGTTTCAAATATAAAATTTTGTTTGTGTTAGGAATTCAGAAATATGTACCTGTAGAGTCAAGCACAAAAAAACATAAAAAAGTTTTGTTTTTGTGGCTCTAAACACACTTCAATAAATATTTTTATTTTCTAATTTTATTCATCATTCAACATAATAATGCAAAAAAATTGCATATAAATCTTTAAAAAATCATATTAATGGAAGTTTAAAAGGGTGCTGGACTCTACACTTAACTTTAGTTATTCATTTATTTAAATGTTTGTTTTCACTTTCTTTTTGCTTTTATTTATCATTATAGTTTTTTTGGGGGCAGAATGTCGAGCAGAGATATAACCTATGTGAGGGCATTCCGCAAACTAGGAAAATGTACCACTTTGGAATTCATGTACAAAAAGTGGTATCAGGGGTCAATCTAGGGAGAAATTAGGTCCATTAAAGGACCCTTCATAAAATTCAAGTTACTCAAAAAGGACCTTGGTTAAATATCCTGGATTGACCCCTGGATATGCACTCCACATATGTGTGCTAACTCGAAACAAGTTGATATCACTTTACTATATGAGGAGCTGAATTAAAGATAAAATCCCTTTAGGATATCACAAGCAGTCTCTTCAAAAAAGTCCTATTGCTGTCCTATTTAATGAGCAATGGTGGGCAAGAAAAATAGTTAATAAAGATTTAAAGAAATCTATTGAAGTTAAATTTGTGTTTCAGCCGGTAGGTAACAACAAATTCAAACCATTAAAAAAGATAAAAAAGGAAACAATTCCTGCGACAGGATACTTAAGGAAACTTCTAGGAGATCCAGCACCCATTGACTCTGGTAGAATTTTTGCTTACAGTAAAGAAATAACAGACAGTATATCTTCCCTTATTGCAAGGCTTCACTAGATAGCGTTTTATACAGGCTGCTTCATTACTCAAAACATCAATGGTAAAGATTAGCCAGCTAGAGAGCGCTGAACGAGGACCACCCAAATGTTTGTTTACATTTATTAGCATGTTGTTTCTGCTGTAGAAAGTGATGTTTATCCTATCTTTAAGGGTTAAAAAATATTGATATAGTTAACTAAAGTGGAGTACAGAGTGAATTGATGCCGAAGGCCTTATTAGTACTGCTTTTTAGGGGAAATAAATTCCCTTTTCAGGTAAAGTTGGTCGCAACTCATGATTCAGTCATTCGACATTCATTCATCTGTTTACTTACTTCGAATTAGCAACATATAGCAATGGCGTTCAATTTTGACATCTCTGCATTAATAAAATATACGTTTAAATTCGCAGCCGATAAATAAAAAATGCAGCAATGAAATAATATTGCTCCATTTTCTATTTTGTTTCATTATTTTTGCTCACACGATCTTAATTGCTGCGCAAAAGCTCAGATGTTCATTTTGATAGCGTCGACACATCAGAGCGAAAAGTGGCGAAGGTATTCGTAGAGACATTTCATTTTGATGCCCCTGAATGAAATGTACAGTAATGAAGCGATGGTGTTCAACGGAAAGACGATTGACAACAAAACATATTAATTTCTTTAGTAACAAAGAAATGAGCATATATAATCGCTTGGTACTAAAGAGCAAGTACGAAAAAAATAAACAAAACTACAATTTAACGACGACCAACTATAAAATTTTGTTTTCATTTACACAAAAGAATAAGGGAATGTTCTTTTTATGTTAAATTTCACACATTGATAATATTTCGATAATTGGGAATCTGGTGTGGTTGCCAAATTTTTGGCAATAATTACTTTATTTTGTTGCTCTTTAGTTTATGTTTGAGAAGGAAGTATTTCCCTCGCTCATAAATTGGCCACAAAGATTTAACGCCAATAGGGAAAGATAACCAGACTTCCAATCACCGAAATCTTCCCTTTTTTGTTTCTAATTTCACACATACGTTTAATACTTGAAAGTAAAATAATGGGCCAACTGAAAAAAAAGCTGCTTAAAAAACTCGCCAAATCAACTTTAAAAGCTCCATTAGCATGTAACATAATAAGTTTAATAAATATATCGAGCCAAAATGCAAAATAAGAGAAAAAAAAGCAACCATGAAGACGATGCAAGCTTAAAATTTTAATCTTCGCTTAGGTGGTAAGAAAATACATCGCCAAGTTAAAAAACGTACCTATAACTGAAACGTACATACTACCAAAGATCTCGGTTATTGAAATATTCCCAAAAGCTTTACAGAAAACAAATTCTTGATGTGCTTTTCAAGATATTAGTGCCATAGTCATTCCAAAATGTCCATTAAAATGTAAAAAAATCGCCAAATAAATTAATTTGACCATCTAAACTCATCAAAAGTTTTGATGGAACTATCGTTCCAAAATCGCCATTTATCGCTCTGCGGTGCCAGTGTCGTTTCATAGTTTAATTATAATTCGAATCAATTAAAATGAAAAATTATTCGCTAACTAATTAAAACAAGCCGTTAAAATGCAGAATAAACCAGCAAATCGAACAAGCTATTAAATGATGTTAAAATATAATAAAATAGAATTGAATGCCAAATTGTAAAATTGTCACCAACAAATTAAATTTTAATTTTGTCTTTTATTATCTGATTTGTATATAATGTTAGTTACCACAAAATTCGATAGATGTCGCTAGGCGACATCTATCCGTTTTTATCCCAAGGATTTTGATCAAATAAAACAGCCTGTATAAAACGCTATCTAGTGAAGCCTTGCTTATTGAAAGACTTCATTTTTTTTCTTGTAAAACAAATGTAAATCAAAAATCTTTCATTATTTTTTCCTTGTAAAACAAATGTAAATCAAAAATCTTTCATTATTTTTTCCTTGTAAAACAAATTTAAATAAAAAGTGTTATGGCAAAAGTTAAGTGGTACATTTTGTAGAGTCTGCATTGCAACGCATTTTACTGTGTATAGGGGAAAAGTGCAATTTAAGTCACAAATGAATTTCTCAAGCACTTCCAAATAAAAACCAAAAATTTTTCTTTTTTCATACAGTAAACTGCGTTGCACATACAATCCATGACAAAATTTTCAGGTTTTTACTTTAATTTGTGACAATAGAACTCTTTTTATTGCCTCAATGTCATGTCGGCAGCGTATCACACATTCAAATCACAAGTTTCAAAAAAATTCTGTAGATTATAAAACATCACAGCAGAAACAAATACAAAAGGAAATAAAGTGTTTTATGTTCATCTATGACGATTAACTCTTGTCATAGATTGAATTTAAATCAATAAAAAAAAAACAATTTCAGCTTGTCACAAGTTTTCATAACATGACAAGTGAGCAGACTTCCGGAATGATAAAATCTAGACAAAACATTTCTTGGCGCCAAAAAATCATGCTGGGTGAAGATCTAATATGCAGGGTTCGTACACACTTCTTTAAAAAAAAATTCAAGGACTTTTAAGGACTTTCAAGGACTAAAAAATCCAAAAAATAAGGACCTCAAAATTATTAATAAATTGGCCCATACATTTTCAACATTTCTAAATTCAATTAGAGGATGATGCACAGTACAGAACATAAAAGATAGATTAAAAATATAACAAAAAAAAATCCTAAAAATTTCCTGCAATAACAAAACAAAGAAAAATCTGAAACTGAAAATCACATTACATATCTATTAATTCCAAACTTTTCTCTGATAATTTTATATCCAAAGAACTTATTTCAATTTCTTTTTCACTTAAGTGTTTTTCTTAGTTCGTGTGATTGCATAAACAAGTTAATGTCCTTAGTTTTTTTCAGCCTCATCAGCCAACTGACCAGCTTTTGCGTTTGGCTCCATTATGTCCTTTTGAAGAAACATTTTCTTCTTTAAAAAAAAAAATTACTTCCTCCTCTAATGCTTTTTGTTTTACTTGTTTTGTTTCATTCTTTGCTTTAAATTTTTACATTTTCCAAGTCCTTTAAGTTTGACCAATTGTGTCCCTGATTTGGCACCTGCATCGATGGATATGGATTCCTAGAACAAGAGCGGAGCTGCCCCCCCCCCTTCTTAATTCTGAATACAGTTCTCGGAACGAAGTGCGGTCGAAGCGGAAATATCACACTTGCAACCCTGCAGTGTAGAAATCGCTCTAATCGGAAAACGTCAATCTGATTTTTTGAAATAAGGGTAGAGTAAAAATAAGGACTTTCAAGGACTTGGGACATGAAAATAAGGACTTTTAAGCACTTTTAAGACAAAATAAAAAAATAAGGACTTATAAGGACCAGTACGAACCCTGATATGTGATGTTTCAGTTCCAATAGAAAATTTTAAATTCGGCTGCATTAAATTACAAGTAAGATTTTTTCAATCTTGACTGTTCTGTTTCTACCAAATGAAGTGTCATGTCAGCAGCGAAAATTAAGACAAAATAAAGTAATTTTTCAATTTATTTTTGCATAATAGAAAAAACCTATTGTCATGGACATAATAAGGTGGTTTTATTTTCGAATCTTTAATTAGGGATATTCAGCTATCATATTGCGGGAAATCTGTCACGTCGGCAGCGGCAAAGTAGAAGATATTTGTTACGAAACTGATGTGTGCGTTACCGATGTTTCTTCACAATTCTTTCTTCTTGTTATGAGTTGAGTTTTAAATAACATAGGAAATTCCAAGTACATTGTTTTTCCTGCAAATTTTCCATTACTGGAAACAGTTTATTTATTGTTTTTTTAAATGCTTCAAAAACAATAATTTTCAGCAAAATTTGAGTTTTCAAACAAAATTATTGCCGTTTTTCACTCTTTTCTTTTACATCAGGGGTTCCCAAAGTGGTCCACAGGGACCCCCAGGGGTCCCCCGTAGTTTGCAAGGGGTCCATATGAATGAAAGAAAAATTTGGTGGTCCACGAGATACAAATAAGGGGTCCACGATCCAGGATCATGAGCAAAAAATGCTTGATGAAGAAAAAAGCTGAACTTTTCGCATAATAAATAAAACGTCAAAAATCAACATTTAAGATAGTGATTAATGTACTAATAATCAAGGAGTTAATAGAATGTTTTTCTTATTGAATTTCTTTTATTTCAATATTTTTTTTTTTTTTTCAATTTTTTTATTCAAAATTTTAGAAACTTCAGATGCTATTCAAAAAAAAAAATAAATAAAATAAATAAATAAACTTTTGTTTGAATTTTTTTCCTGCAAAATATCAATTTCTTTTCAGCACAACTTGAAATTGGTAATCATGACAAAAAATTCGGTTTTAAGACATTGATGCTGCTGTTTTAACTCTATGTAACAAGTCGCTCATATTTGGAGCTTTAAAGAACCCATGCAAATTCTGGGATAGCATTTCTAAATATGCTTTGAAATAGTCAACAAAACCTTTTACTACTTCTTCAGTATGAAAAAAAAAAGAAAAAAATTGCTTTGTGAGACAATAAGCTTGTAGAAATATGGTTATTTAAAAAAAATAATTTTCATAACAAATTAAGTCTAGAAGAAAAAACAATAGTAGTGAAAGCAAACTGCATCATTTACACAAAATTCATATCATTAAAACATACCAAAGGTATACTTACTTCCACTGAATGCTATTTTTTGATTTTTTCTCTATCAAACCAATTCCTTCCAAAACATTTGTAATATCGTAAATTCTTCTTTTCTGTCGAACTGCAAGTGTATCAGCTGCCTAAAAACATAATTTTCAACAGTTAAAACATGTCTATAAAAGAAAAAGCATATGATCTTAAAATTTGCAGGACATTGAAAAAATCAAGATGAAGGAGGCTTTGATATACAACTGAAAAACCAAAAAGCGTTCCATATTTACCGTTATGAACTTGGATAGTTGGCATGTCAGAAAAAACCAATGTTGACCATGCTAAAAAATTTGAACTTTCTGGCATGCCAGATAATTTAAGGTTAATTTTGCAGCAACCCCCCCCCCCCCCAGTTTCAACTGCAAAGCAAAATTATAATAAATCCTGAAAGAAACCAATTTTTCAAAAACAGACCAACACACTTCAGGTTCCTGAGATAAAAAAAATAGATGTGGTTTGATCATTTATTAATATATTAACAAAAGTAAACCATTTATTCAGGGTTGGCAAGTTTTTGACAGTCGGAGGTTTTATCCAGTTTTAACCGTGGTTTTTACCGTCATGTCAAAAACCACTTTTTGACATAAGTGTCAAAAACCTAAATTTCTGTCCAAAACATGTTTAAATTTGATATTGAAAATCAAAATACATTTTCAAATGAATTTGACATTTTCTGATTTCAGACACTGAAGTAAAATTTTGGAGTTTTAGGTTATTAAAATAAAGTGTAATAAGCAATCCTAATCATAATTGAAGGGCTCGGGAGTAAATAATGGTACAGTAATTTCTGGAAGAAACGCCGCATCGGCGTAAACGCCGCACCTCAGAAAAAACGTGTCAAGAAAATTAAAAATGCTCAGAAACGCCGCATCGCCGTAAACGCCGCAGCTAAAAATAGAACATTAAATAAACTTACCTTTGAAAAGGTGATGCAACAATTGCAGGGAAGAAGTAATGAATTGAACAGTGCAATAGTTAGATGAAAATAAAAAAAATATATTTCATGCAAAATACACAATAAACGGACATTAAATAAAATAATTTGTACAAATGATTATCAAAATCCTTCAAAGTCTGATTCCTCACTGTCTGTGTCAAACAAATTTAAAATGTCCTCAGAAACTTCAGCAGATGAAACGTTCGGCTCATCAACCTCTTCCTCCTCCAATACCTCAGGCTGAGTATTGTTGCAGCAAATTTCAGCTTGGCAAAACCCAGATGTGACGATATTTGGGCCTATACATTGCCAAGCCCTGGATACCCATTGGGCAACTTCTTCGTAGGAGGCTCGGCGCATATTCCCGCCTTTGGTGAAGGAATGCATGCCTTCACTCATCCAAGCCTCCCACTGCCGCCGCATTTCGGCTTTAAACGCCTTGTTCACAGATAAGTCCAAAGGTTGAAGTTCCTTTGTTAGTCCGGCCGGGATTATGCCAACGTGGCCGAGAGGGATTTGCACTTCTGCTTCACACTCTCCAGCAGGTGTGCCCGCATGCTGTCCATAATCAACAACCCTTTCGGCTGAAAAAAGGCTCCTTTTCGTCGGCGCCAGATCGTGTCGAGCCAGTGCATCATAGCTGGCTCGCACATCCAGCCTTTCTCATTAGCTGTAACAATTACATCATTTGGGAAATTCCCTTTTGGCACAGTCTTTCTCTTAAATATTAACAGCGGATTCAACTTTGATCCGTCCGCTGCAACAGCAAGCACGCAGGTGAAGGAGGTCTTCTCGTGACCTGTTGTAGTGATGGACACCGTTTTTGCCCCGACCTGGTCCACTGTCCTGTTTGCGGGACAGTCAAATGTTAACGGCGTCTCGTCCATGTTGATCATTTGATTCAGCGCAAACTTATTATCCTCCACTGTCGTGGCGACGAAGTCCAGGAAGGCGGCCTTCTTTTCTTTCCAATCACTGGGCAAGCGTTGACTGGTTGTCGTCTTCGACCGCACAGAAATTCTGTGCCGGTGCATAAAACGGTAGCAATAGCACGGCCCACCTTTAAAGTCGTCCAAGTTCATTTCCCTAGCCATTTTCTTGGCTTGTAGTCGGATTTTGATGGTGGAGACAGGTAATCCCTTCTCGCGTTGCTCCTTTATCCAGGTCGCAAGTTGGGACTCTAGCTGAAGCCATCTCACAGTCCCGCTCCGTCGAGCACGTTTTGTTTTTGGCATTTTGCCCAAGTCCTCCTTTTCCGAGAGCCAACGACGAACACATCGTTCATCCACGTCGAACTCTCTGCCAGCCGCCCTGTTGCCGACTTCTGCAGCTCTCGCAATTACACTTAACTTAAATCCTGCAGTATAACTGCGGTGTCGTTTGGGTGCCATCGTTAATAAGCAATAGCGCAAAAGAATTAACGAGAAAAAAAGCGTACAACGAACGAGCAAGCGAACGAAGCAAGTAAAAGTCACGTGTTCTCAGCCGTTGCAAGCTAACCACGCCGAAACAGGTTGGGATGGATCCATTTCATAGAAGGGGTAGGTGTTGATGAGTCTATTTTGCGAAACCAGTTTGGAGGCGAGAATTAGGAGGAGGAAGCTTAAAATCTTTTCTCCCGAGCTTGTTTGTTCCGATTCGCGATCGGGTTTTTTTTTTTTGCTCACAAACGCCGCATCGGAAGAAACGCCGCATCGGAAGAAAATTTTACTTTTGAACACGTATGCGCCGCGGCGTTTCTTCCAGAAATTACTGTAACTAGCATTTTAAAAAATCAAACATATGGCTTTTGAATATGGCTTTATTGCTTCGAGGAATTACTGTAACAGATTTTTTTTATTTTAAAAATGAAGTGGGTACATTAATTAAGTGCTGTGTGTCTTGGGTATACTTAATAAATTTTTACAAGTGATTTTTTTTTAATTTTAATTTGAAATAATAAATTTTAACTAATAAATAAATAAATAAAACTAGGTGACCCGTGCGGAATTCCGCAGAAAAAAACCTCTAAACTTAATTTAATACGACAATTTTTATTGGCTTCATTATCTGCCCGAAGTTGCAGCGCAGTGTCGAAATCTATAAAGAAAAGTCCAGCATAAGTTGGTGTAGTCCCTGCACCAGGTTGCAAGTTCCCGATCATATGATACACTTGACCATGTAGTTTAAAACAATATGGACCTCTGCCAGGAATGTTAACTGAGTCCACTTTGACTGAAGCGAAGGCTAAAGCATTGTTGAATTGTCTAATATTGTCTAGGTAGTAGACACCTTCCTGTTAGTCTGCCTGTTGGTACCCTGTTCGTTGGCATTGTAAAATCCTGTACGTTTGCACAACATCGCCATCAACTGCCGTCGTTCTGACAACTTTTCAAAGAGATCAAAGACACGTTCACTTTTACAACTACAACAAAAGTGATACCCTATATTAAAATCAAATACCCAAGGCTACTACTAACCTAAATACTAAAGTTATCGCAAAACTACCATAGTATTTTGAAACAATAAAAGTTACAATTAAGGTTTACCGAGCTAAGCCTTGGCTTGAAATGTCGCATTTAAAATTGATTTGAACAACAATGGTAACGATTTTAACAGTTGAGCAAAAAATTTAACTTTTTCAAACTTCAATCGCTTATAAGTCGCTTAAACGTGGATTTTCGAGATTCTTGTTACACGGCGCTAGCGGAGAAACGTTCTAAAGAACGCATTTTTTTTAATCTTTCGAATGAAATCAAAATGGAGACGATACGACAATTATTTCGCTAGATAGAGTCAATTTTGTGCCCAAAAATTGAAGTTGGAATAAAAAACGAACCGACACTTTTTAGAGGGTGGGTCTAATTTTCGTCAATAGCCCGATAAGCTTCAAAATCATAAATTTTCATGCAATTCGATAAAGAAATGAGCGAGTTTCGACCGGGTATAGGATTTGGCTTAGAGAAATAATATATGGAGATAGTTTGATCAAAAGTATTTAGCAGATTTGTACACTGAGTACTAATTAATTTCGTTTTGCTTTTACTCAAAATAAAAAAAAAAATCACTTTGATATAAAGATTTTTAGATTGATAAAATAACTAATTAATAGTTATTAAAACATTTAAACAAAACTACTTTAAAAACTGGATTTAACTTTTAATACTTTTAACTTTTTTCATGCCATAACAAGTTAATTTAAAAGAATGAGGATTAATTTTCATTAAATGTATTAATTTAACTTTTATTAAACTTGACTGATGAGATAACTAATTGATAGTTTTTAAACATTTAAACAAAACTTCTTTAAAAACTGGATGTAAGTTTTAATATTTGTAACTTTTTTCATGGCATAACAAGTTAATTTCAAAGAATGCGAATTAATTTTCATTAAATTTATTAATTTAATTTTTATTAAACTTGATTGATAAGATAACTAATTGTTAGTTATTAAAACATTTAAACAAAACTACTCTAAAATTTGGATTTAAGTTTTAATATGTAACTTTTTTTTCACTCCATAACAAGTTAATTTAAAAGAATATGAATTAATTTTCATTAAATTTATTAATTTAATATTTATTAAACTTGATTAATAAGATAACTAATTGATAGTTATAAAAACATTTAAACAAAACTACTTTACTTTAAAAGCTGGATTTGAGTTTTAATATTTAACTTTTTTCACGGCAAAACAAGTTAGTTTAAAAGAATGAGAAATAATTTTCATTAAATTTATTAATTTAATTTATTAATTTAATGTTTATTAAACTTGATTGATAAGATGCATAAATTTTATTTAATATTTTTCAGGATGAGAAACCTTATATGTTTATAAAAAATCTCAATAACCACTGTATTTGAGTTTTAGACAGGTTTTTGACGTTTTCGACAGGTTTTCGACGTTTTTGACAGGTTTTCGACGTGTCATGTCAAAAACTGGTTTTTGACGTCAAAAACCCAACCCTGGCCAAATCTCATCCTGATCTGAATTTCCGAGACTGTAAGGTCTCCTTGTTAGACTAAGACTTTCGAAATTTGACTAATTTACAGGCTAACAACTAGAATAAAATTCTTAGCACAGGCCCGGTGAAAATAAAGATTTTAAATGAATGCAAGTGCCAAATTATAATGAAACAAAAAACATGGGAAGTTGATCTTGGAAATTCAACACCACATCATCAATAAGCCTTTTGAAAGTTCATCCAGAGGTATTGAAAAATACTTCTTTGATATTTTGACGTGCTTATAATGGAATTCAAAAAGCACCATACCTAGGCGAGTTCATTTTTATAATTTTAATTGTACCTAACCCACTGAATAGGGGATAAAGGTATTTTAACATTAGGTCATACAACTCTTAACATGAAAGATCAAGATTTCATAACATACTTAAATTTCTCCAATTCCCGTTTGTAAGTTTCATTTTCTTTTTCATAAGCTTCTTTATACTTTTGCTGAAAATAACAAAAGGTATAAAGCATTATTTTAACTCAATCAGTTACTACATATATTATTTTGAACTTATTTATGAGAAAAATAATTTTATTAAGAATCAGAATTGAAAATAATAATCATAGATAACATACTTTTTTCTTTTCAGGGAGTTGCTGAAATTTTTTTGATAGAAGTTTGGCCAGGTCTGTCATCGACATCTCAGGGTTGTCTTTACTATGCTTTTCTCTTTTCTCCAAAAAGTACCTAAAATAAGGTGTCAGAGGCTTCTTTGGCATTTCGGGATGTTTCTGAAAACGAATAAGATGAAATTCCTATGAACATATTTTTAAGAAAGTGTACATGGAAGATTGATTTAAACTAGAGATAGTCCCTCTCACCCTATCCACTTTAAAAAACATTTGTAATACCAATAGGCTAATTCCTATAAATGCAAGCATATGTAGGAACAAGATAGCTTGTAATTCATGTCGCTAGATGGTGGCACAAGTCAAGAAATTCTCTTTGCTGTAATTTTGTTCTATCTGGATTCAGTTTCGATATTTATTATAAAAAATAATTTTTCAAATAAATAGAAAGAAATTCTGAAAAAACATAATTTCTATGTTGCATTTCAAGAAATAATTATTGATAATTTTCACTCAATTTTATAATTTTATTTTCACTTTTGTATAAATATTATATTTGTTCTTCAGTTAAATATGTTCTAAGTACTCTACTAACTGTAAGCTGAATGGTAGTGCTACCACGGGAGAAAAAAAAAACATGTTAGTTTTTTTTTTGTTGAGTTCATGAGAAAGCTCAATTCTCGCAATATGTTTATGTGAAAAAGTTCGATAATAGTAACAAGGCTAAACTCCAAAATGCGTGGTCGATAGTTGAAACAATATCAATTATTGATTGTGATACAATACAAGAAAAACAGCTACACGATGAAGAGTTGCAATAATTAATGAAAAGCAATACTTCATTAATACTGAAACCTTCAACCCTACCATCAAGAAAAAGAATCTGGTGTGATATATCACCATACATAAGACCATGCATTCCAGCGCAATTTCGAATGCAGCTGTTCTAAAACATTCATGGTCTCTCTCATCCTGGCATAAGAACCACTATCGAACAGATGACAGAAAAGTTCATTTGGCCAGACAAAGAAACAAGTTGGCAGGGCCGTCATTTCAAGTTTTCCAGGGACAAATGGTCCAAACACAGTGTAATTTCATCGGAAAACATCAAAAACCACGCCCACTTATATGTACATTGATTTCTCAAAGCCGGGTGGGGGTGGGGGGGGGTGGGGGGTCTTGCTGTACCATGTGCTGCAAAATTGTCACACACAACCGCGTACCACCCCCAATGAAATGGAAAAATTGAGAGATGGCATCGAAGTTTAAAAAGGGCCATAAAAGCACACAACAACATTAGGTGAACTGAAACCCTCCCTACTATTCTACTGGATATGAGAGCTACTGTTAGACTAGAAACCAACCACTCAATCGCTCAAATGGTATATGGTACTAACATTAAGTTACCAGAATTTTTTGATCCACCTACCTTTAAAATGGACCCAGAGACACTTGAGTCAGTTACAAAACATTATGGAGGAATTGAAACCAACACCAACTACTATAAAAAATCAAAGGTTTTTGCACATAAGGACCTGACATCTTGCTCTCATGTGTTTGTAAGAGTTGATCGAGTTAAGAAAGCCCTTGAACCACCTTATGAAGGACCATATGTGGTTGGGGAAAATTTGACAATTTTTTACAGTGCTGGTTAAAGGCAAAAATGTAAATATCAGTATAGATAGCCTAAAACCAGCTTAATTGTTGCAACACACAGATAAAGTAACTCCAACTAAAATATCAGATGAGACTTCAGATGCTAAGGACTCTCACTTCTCTTCTGATTCTGAAAACCAGTCAAGGTCTGGTAGGCATATTAAAAAAACAGTCAGATTTCGAGACTGAGATCTTGTATATATGTGCAAATAGAAAAATAATAGTCAATGTTGAATGCAAACAAAAAATTCCTTTATTTAATACTGTCGGCCCCGCTTAAACGAATACTGTTGGTTCCAAGAAATATTATTCGATTAAAAGGGGTGTTGGATTAAGCGGGGATCTTTAACATTACGTCTATGGCATCGGTTCTGAGAAATCGTTAATCTGTTACCCGATCAAGCGGGAAGGAAAGTATTTATAAAATTGAAAGGTTATACTGAATTATTTACATGTTTTGCAAAAGAAAATTTGGAAATTGTTTAAATATTGAATATAATTATACATATATAAAAATATTAGTAAAAAAAAAACACACTGATATTACAGGTGCAATTATAGAATTTCTCGTACATGATATTGGTAGAATATTCCTGAAATATTTTGAGTAGAAATTATTTAAATTCCATGAATGATTTGGAAATGGAAATCTAATTCAATTTATGATATTAATATGTATAATGTTTCATAATATTTTTAAAATAGTGTTACATGCATATGATTCTCAGCCTAGTCTAATTTGTTAAAATATATATATGCCCTTGTTTACAAATGTCTGTTGAGTAAGTGTACTAATTTAATACTTAAAGATAAAAGACAATAAAACTTTTAATAACTAGCTTAGCTTTTAATAACTTAGCTTATAATGCGTTAGCTTTTAATAACTATAAACTGCAACTACATCTAACAAGGATCGTAGTTCGCATAAAGTTTGCATAAGTTTGCATAGTTTGTCTGCTGTTCGTATTATTATTTCTTAGTTCAAAATGAGGTATGTAACATTTTCGATATCCCTCTCCTGGCCAACATTTCTGTTCTAAATAAAATAAAAAGAATAATTCTGCCTGCAGTGTGTAATTGAGTTAAGAGGATAAAAGAGAAAAATACCATTATTTACCTTCTATATTGTTGAGGTTATCGCACAGCCTTGTTTATGTTTAACTAAGTTTTATTGTTATTGTTGTTAAATTGGCAACGATAGTTAAATTGTAAAATATCTTTAGAATGTTGGTTGTTTAAGAAAAGCTGGTGTACTGTTATGTACGTTTGAGTTCAAAAGTTCTTTCCTGTAATAAACTTCGCCTTTTTCCTTTTGCATCGGGCCTCTGAACTTCTTTTAATCATAACAGCAGAGCGTGGTTCTGATATTGAACACGTTAGAAGTAAAGCATCAGAGCTGTTTAAAGGTATTTGTTTTCGGAACTGAGTTACTTGTTGGCGAAGTTTGAAATGGCCGTTCGTGAAGATAATAAGTATAGCGTTGATGCGTTCAATGGAAAGAACTTTGTTTTATTTCAACGCCGTGTAGAAGCTATTTTTGCGGCAAAAGAACTTGACAAATATTTAAGCGAAGAAGCCGATCCGACAAAGGATGCGGAAGTCAAGGAATCAAAAAAGGCTTATGCGTTATTGCTAACCCTACTGGATGATTCAATATTGGCGACGATGTCGGCAGAAAAATCTGCATTTCAGATTTGGACTAATTTGAAACAAAAGTATTTGAAGGTTAGCAGTCAGCCAAATTCTCGTGAGGAACGATGAAGAAACGGCGAGATGTTGGAATGCAGCAGCATATAAATGAGTTGTTGGCGATAGTAAATGAATTGAGACTTTCCGGTGCAGAAGTGAAAGATATGGACATCGTTATTTATATGCTGATGTCATTACCTGCTGAATATGATGTCATAAAATCTACTAATGAAAATCAGCCGAACGAAACCCTAACATTAGACTTTGTTATGCAGAGACTCTTGAGTGCTGAAGAATTAAAATCGGATAGAAAATCTGAAAATGTTCATATTTCTGGCTCAAATGGAAACACAGCATTTAGCGCTGATAAACGGAATATCACTTGTCATAAATGCAAAAAGAAGGGACATTTGGCGAAGTTTTGTAAAATAAAATTAGTTTGCTTCAACTGTGGACGCCAAGGTCATTATAAGAGGGATTGTAAATTTCCGCCAAAATCGGATTCCAAAGAATCGGCTGCAGCTACGTTTATGGCTGGAGACTTCGCTGAAAGTTTTATTTTGGACTCGGGAGCATCTACACACATGAGCAATAAAATTGAGTGGTTTGAAGATATGAAAGCTTTTTCTGGGACTGTTGCATGTGCTTCGAAAAATGATGTTTTGAAGGTAGAAGGTATTGGCACTGTATCAGGAACATTAAATGGCAAGAAAATAATTTTGAAGGATGTGTTGTATGTGCCAGAGTTAAATGGTCAATTAATATCTGTCAAGAATATACAAAAGGCTGGCTATAGCGTGCTTTTTAAGAATAACAGAGCTGTTGTTGAAAAGAGCAATGAGAAGTTTGAAATTGCTAGACTGAATGAAAAAGGTGTGTATATGAGTTAATTTGAGCCCATTAAAGCTTCAACACATTATGTAAGTCAAAATGCGGATTTATGGCACAGGCGTATGGGACATCCCTCCAATAAGGTATTGAAAGAAATGGGCCTTCCTGTTCCTGAGCCACCATCTAGTTTTTGTGAAGAATGTATTACAGCTAAGCAGTCCAATACTCCTATGGGCAAGAACCCAAGAAGCAGAGAAAACGTTCCAATGAGAATGGTTCACAGTGACATTTGTGGTCCGATTGATCCACCTACTAGAGATGGCGAGAAGTATTTTGTCACTATCATAGACGACTGCTCAAGATTTTGTGAAGTACATCTTTTAAAGTGTAAAAGTGGCATTTTCGAAGTATTCAAATCTTTTATCAAGCAGAATCCAGGTCTCTATAAAATCAGGTGTGACAATGCTAAAGAATACGTGTCTGGTGATCTAGCGACTTACTGCAAGGAAAATGGTGTCATGATAGATCCTGCCCCGCCATACTCAGCTCCTTTGAATGGTGTTGCCGAGAGAGCAAATAGATATTTGTTGGAGAAAGCCAGAGCTCTAATTTATGAAGCAAAGCTCCCTAAATCGTATTGGGGGTACGCGGTACAGACTGCAGCATACCTAAAGAATAGGTTACCAAATCAGACTGTAGGAGGCTTGCCCTTTCAGTTGAAATATGACAAGCCACCTGACATGAATATCATCAAGGTTTTCGGATGTGACGCATATATGCGAGTGCCTGACAATCTCAGAAAGAAGTTGGATCCAAAATCCAAGAAAATGATTTTTATAGGATATAGTAATATGGGTTATCGACTACTGGACCCAACTACAAACCGTGTAGTGGTATCACGAAACGTAGAATTTAATGAAGCGAAAAGTAAATGCATTTTAATTCAAGATGTAGACGATGAAGAAGCTACATTTGATGAAGTTATCACCGATCAAACAGATGTAGAAGCATCAAGTTCTGATGAAGTTGCTGAAGAAAGCACAAGACCAAAAAGAAATGTGAAACCACCAGCTAAGCTAGATGACTTTTTCGTGTATGAAGCAAGCTTAGCAACTTTTGATACAATTTCATATGAGGATATAGAAGAATTGCCAAATGAAGAAAAATTGCTTTGGAAGAAAGCAATGAGTGAAGAAATCGAGTCGATGAAGAAGAACAAAGTTTGGGAACTCGTCGAACTGCCGAAAGATGAGAAAACATTGTCCTGCAAATGGGTTTTGCGAAAGAAAAGAGATGGGTCCCACAAAGCGCGGATTGTTGTTCGAGGATTCCTTCAAAAGTATGGAATTAATTATTTTGAAACTTATTCACCAGTTATCAGCATGTCTTCTCTCCGACTTGTGTTAAATATAATGTATCAAAAGGAACTGAAAATATTTGCATTAGATGTCAAAACAGCATTTCTAAATGGTGAACTGAACGAAACAATATTTATGGAACAACCGATTGGATACAATGATAATAGTGGTCATGTATGCAAACTTCTCAAAAGTTTGTACGGGTTAAAGCAAGCGCCAAGACAATGGTTCAAGAAATTTGTGGATTTTGTGCATCGGTTAAATTTTCAACAACATAATAGTGAGCCGTGCATATTTATGAAAAGTAGTGAAAAGAGTGAAATTATAATGGTACTGTACGTTGACGATTTAATGATTGCTGGTTCTAATGAATCGGAAACTAGAGTTGTAATTAACCTTCTTATGAACGAGTTTGAAATGTCAAAAGCAGAAGTTGCAACAGAATTTCTAGGAATAAATTTTAAGTATCTGCCCGATCGCTTTTGCCTAAGTCAAGAATCATATGTCAAGAATATTCTGGATAGGTTTAGAATGACGGACTGCAAACCTTGTGACACGCCACTTACTCCAAAGTCGACATCATCTGATTTTATGAATGGGAAGGACTTTCATGGTCCTTATCGTGAACTTGTCGGGACATTACTCTACTTAGCTATGACTACTCGTCCAGACATATTATATTCAGTCAATTGTTTGAGTCAAATGCAAGAGCAGCCAAAAGATAATGCATGGTCTGGACTTAAGAGAATATTACGATATCTAAAAGGAAGTTCGAAATTTAAATTAGTTTTTCATAAAACTAACTTGGATGTTCCTGTTATCTCTCTTTTTGTTGATGCCGACTGGGGAGAAGATGCAAGAGACAGAAAATCTGTATCTGGGTATATCATACTGCTAAATAATTGTCCTATAACGTGGTCTGTTAAAAAGCAAACTTCAATAGCGTTGTCTTCAACTGAAGCAGAGATTTTAGCCTTGGGAAAAGCTGTTCAAGATCTAATTCCAATCTATAATACGACTAAAGAGGTGCTAAAGTGTGAAAATATATGTACAACTATTTTTGAAGATAATCAGTCAGTCATAAAAGCTATTTTGAGTGAAAATCATTGTGGTAGATTGAAGCACCTGGATATAAAGTTGAAGTACATTCGAGAGACTATAAAACAGCACAACTTCAATCTTGAATATGTTTCGAGTACAGATCAGCTAGCTGATATGTTTACTAAAAGTTTACCCAAACCAAGGTTGAATTATTTACGAAGCAAGTGTTGTGTTATGTGCGATTAAGGGAGGGTGTTGAGGTTATCGCACAGCCTTGTTTATGTTTAACTAAGTTTTATTGTTATTGTTAAATTGGCAACGATAGTTAAATTGTAAAATATCTTTAGAATGTTGGTTGTTTAAGAAAAGCTGGTGTACTGTTATGTACGTTTGAGTTCAAAAGTTCTTTCTTTGATAAACTTCGCCTTTTTCCTTTTGCATCGGACCTCTGAACTTCTTTTAATCATAACATATATAATTCCGGGTAGAAATATCAGCCTTTTTTGATTAAAATGTCCCTCTCCTGGCGCAAAAAAATGTCCCTCTCCTGGCGCAAAAACAAAAAAAAATGCCACTCTAACATTACTTTTAAAGCACTGGTAATCTGGCATACTTAAAGTGAGTTCCCTCTATTTTTCTCTTAATAAGCTCCTAACAAAGAGTAAGTATGATTTTTTTTAGATTTTTTTAAGCATTTTTATTGAGTTTGTGAGTTGAAAATGCCAGGTTTTTGGAGAATCACCCATATATCAACATACCTGTACAGCTGTCAGCTTGGAAAGAGGAAAATTCGGAAGACTTATGCGCAAAATTAGGGAGATTTTGAAAGAATAAATTTAACGACAACAGTTTGAGAATAATGTGCAAGATTGATAAAAAAGTATTAATGTTTTGAAATACTGTTGTTCATATTAAACTTTAAAATGACACAATAAACTTTCAAGCAATATGAGCATTAAAAACTGTTCAAAGGGTAAACTTAATTCACAGTAATCAACTTATTGACTGAGAAGATTTTTTAACTGACAAAGAAAATAATGCGAATAACAATAATGATAATTAATTATTAACGATCCAAATTAAGTAATGCAAAGGCATAAACAACATAAAATACAAAACATTGAAACACGAATACAAGAAAATAGGAATTATACTGTAACTACTTAAATAAAGCAAAAACTAAAAGTAAGTTATTGGATAATAAAGGCAAATGAATTAAAGAAATTTGTTAAATTTTTCTAAGTTGATAATATGCACACACAAAAAAATAAATAAATAAAACAGAAAGTCAAAAAAAAAATGAAGAGAAAAGGATATATATACTAAGCACATATTTACAGTAAAATTATAGTTATTTAAATCAACAATTTTTTGAAAGCAAGAGACAATATAAAACGGGTATATATTCATATATATTGTAGAGGAAAATTGCCTACATTTGGGGAAAACTTCAGAAGCGCTCAATATTCTTTTTTACAGTACACTGGAAAAAAGGATTGTTAACTTTTCTGCAATATAAGCCTACTTCTATAGACAACTAACGATAGATAACTCTTTCCAATGTGACAGCTCTAACAGTATACAGGAACTTCATACGGCACGTTTCACCCATTTAGCATTGTACATCTTAAAAAATATTTTTTGATGAAAATATCTGTTTCTTGTACATGTATTGTTCCTTTTGGGTCATTCCATGTCAAGTGATCCAACATTTTTTACCTTACATTTTTGTATTTCTTTCAAATTTGGCTCATCAATTGTACCCCTTGAGGTAATCAAGTCTCAATTTTTAGATTTTTATCTCTATTATTTCTCCATTTATGAGACTTTGAACTTTGGAAAAACCCTCGTTTTTCCATGGATAAGGGAACGTAAAAGGGACCATAACTCGGCACCAAATATAGATAGAACGATTTGGTAAATGGCATTTTAAAGTACGTTAGTTGCCGCTTAATCTGATATGCAACATGACTAATTTGATAAAAATTTTCTTTTTCAAAAAATGAAATTTAAATTTCAAATTTAAATTTCTCGAAAAACATATAATGAATTTTTTTCAAAAAATTTTCAAAAATTCTTGTGTATTTTATCTATGTTTGTACAAATTTTTAGATTGGGATCTCAATGGGATCATATTTTTTTGAATTTTTGAATAAAACTGTATAGGAAAAAAATGATATTTTTTAGATTCTATTTATTTAAATACTAAGTTATCTTGCTTGTGATGGTCTAAAAAGTAGTAAACAAGCATGAATATGTTTAAAGTGAGCTGGCATGAGCTTATAGAATTGTCAGGTTCACCCCCTCACCCCTTCCTCCCCCGCACAACCACTCTTTTTTAATTCAAAACTGTTCAAAATGTTTAAAAAAAAATCTTTGATACAAAATGAATAGTAAACTTATTTAAAGTTGGTAAATGGGTTTCCTTATAACTAGACGAAGTATCCCCTCCTCCACCCAAATATACCATTAACGCTGTACTATTATGACATCTAACCTGGGGATTGAATTGACTATTATTTTTACTCTAGGTAAGTGAGCTAGCATTAACTTGTAAATTGGTCAGCTCCCCCTCCCTTCCTTCCCGACCCAACCATTTTCCCCCCAAACTGTTTCAAATGCTAAAAAAAACCTTTTTGATACAAAATGAACAGTAAACTTATTTAAAGTTGGTAAATGGGTTTCCTTATAACAAGGCAAAGTAAAACCCTTCCCCCACACAAATATACCATTAACGCTACACTAATATGACGTCTCACCTGGGGATTGATTTGAGGATTATTTTCCCCCTAGGTATGTATTGTTTTTCAGACGAAGTGTTTCTTTTTTCAATCCGACCTTCACAAAGTGTACTTCCATTCAATATCTGAATTTAAACTTATGATTCATTTCATCCCCTCCCCCAGCACCAATCTTCAATTTTGGAGGAAGAAAAGAAACGGTTCGCCCCAAGATCATAGCAAACAGCAAAATAGCACTGTTTCCCCTTGTTCTCATAATGTTTTCCCATTATTTTCACACAAAACTGAAAAGAAATCAAAGTATCAGGTTATATGTCAGTCCCCATCACTGCCTTTCCTTTCTCTTATTGGACAAAGCTCATGAGCTAATAGGAAAGAGTAACAAACAGAACAAACTGAAACACTACCAGACATCAGTAGAGACTAAGGCTTTGAAATGGGGTTAGGCGGGATGATAAAAAAATAAAAGTTTGGAGCGGGAAGGCAGGAAAAGGGGAGGAGCAATCTGTACAGAAGTTAAACAACATGAGAGGTTATGATCAAAAAAGCAGTGTTTGTTTAATATATGTATATAGATATATCTTGCTGCATTACTTTCCTTTACAACAAAATGAAAAAGAACACAAACAATTAAAAAAATTAAATAACAGCTGCACACTAGATAATGTGGGAAGATAGTTATGGGGACACAGACATATGATCTGATATTTTGATTTATTTTCAGTTTTGTGCGAAAAGAATAGAAAAAACAATGAGAACAAGGAGAAACAGTGCTATTTTGCTGTTTGCTATGATCTTGGGGCGACCCATTTATTTCCTCCCTTCAAAATTGAAGATTGGTGCTGGGGTAGGAGATGAAATGAATCATAAAGTTAAATTTCAGATATTGAATGGAAGTACACTTTGAAGTTCGGATCGAAAAGAAACACTTCGTCTGAAAAACAATATATATACCTAGGGTGAAAATAATCCTCAATTCAATATCGAGGTTAGACGTCATATTAGTATAGTGTGAATGGTATATTTGGGTGGGGAGGGGGATACTTCGTCTAGTCATAAGGGAACCCATTTACCAACTTTAAAAAACTTTTTTTAAAAAACATTTTGGACAGTTTTGAAAAAAAAAAAAAAGTGGTTGAGCAGGGGAGGGAGGGAAGGGGATGAACCTGAAAAATCTATAAGCTCATGCCAGCTCACTTTAAACATATTTATGTTTATTGACTACTTTTTAGACCATCACAAGCCAGACAACTTAGTATTTAAATAAATAGAATCTAAAAAATATCATTTTTTTTTCCTATACAGTTTTATTCAAAAATTCAAAAAAATATGATCCCATTGAGATCCCAATCTAAAAATTGGTACAAACATAGATAAAATACACAAGAATTTTTGAAAATTTTTTGAAAAAAATTCATTATATGTTTTTCGAGAAATTTAAATTTGAAATTTAAATTTCATTTTTTGAAAAAGAAAATTTTTATCAAATTAGTCATGTTGCATATCAAATTAAGCGGCAACTAACGTACTTTAAAATGCCACTTACCAAATCATTCTATCTATATTTGGTGCCGAGTTATGTTTTCTTTTATCTTCCCTTGTCCATGAAAAAACTAGGGTTTTTCCAAAGTTCAAAGTCTCATAAATGAAAAAATAATAGAGATAAAAATCTAAAAATTGAGACTTTTAATTACCTCAAGGGGTACAATCGATGCGCCAAATTTGAAAGAAATACAAAAATGTAAGGTAAAATTTTTCTCAGACTTTGGATCACTTGACGTGGAATGACCCTTTTATGGCTGAAAATAACAATCTGTAATTGCTTTTTATTCACCAAGCACCATTTTATCAGGAATTCAGTTTACGTATTATTTTTGATAAATTTTCTGAGCTTCCAATAAAAATACTCATCCCTGGCAATAGCTACCCATCATCACATGTGAATCTGTAATGCACCATATGGAAAAAAGGAAGGCTTGTAGAGAATACGATTTCTGAAATTTAGTTTTTTGAACCACTTTAGAATACATGTACAATTTTGATTAATTTTATTTTAATAAGAATTGATGGTTGAAGAATTATTAACATTCAAACTTCCTATTTTTAGAAGGCATACAGTCTTGTAACAATGTTCATATGATACTACATTTCCTCACATCATGCATCTGTATGTAGGGCATTAAGATTGCTCAGTTGTTTTCCCAAAAAGAATAAATTCTGGTTAAAATAGCTAAAAATAATTTTTGAAAGTAGCTTACAAGTGTCAACTGACTACTAGATACTAGCTAAAAATTTAAAATTTCAGGTCTACCATTCAACTTGATTCACTTAAATTGCAGTGACAAATCCAGCGTATCATGCCAATATGCTTACATACATACTACAAACAGTTCTTTACAGACAACGTACAACTAGCTACATACAACTTTGCACCTGTTTTTGGAAAATAAAACATGTAAATAACAAGTGAATAAGACTTTGTAGAACAAGGTGTAATTTTTTAAAGAAAAACTTTACTTTTTCAGCAAAAATGCGATGGAAAGTAATGAAAACGTTAGGAATTATAGGACAGTTCTTAAGAAATTACGAATTACAGGAAAACTCCAAACTGTGGTGTATTTATAATGTACGTTCAACAGCGCAATAAATAACAAGATAACAAAGGTAGCAAGGTACACAAACCTGCTTCTTGGAAGAAGTGTAAGATGACCAGGGCTGTTTCAACCAAGCTTTTGCATCAGTCACCATATCAGTCAAGGTACGAAACCGACGCAACTGGAACAATCATACATAAAAATTGAACAACTCATTTCTATATAATCAATGCTGTACAATACAAAACATTTTCTCTATTTTAAAAAATTAAGTTGCAGGAACAAGATACCTTACACTCTCTGCCGCTAGATGGCAGCACGAATCAAGAGGTTGTGAAAGTATTGAATTTAAATATTGATTTTTAATGAAATATTATTAAAATAGAAAGAAGTTTTTTAAAAAATCTATAGTAATGTCATATTTCAAGGAATAATTTTTGTTAACTTTCAATGTGATTTTTACAATTTTCTTTTCAGTTTTGTATTAAATTATATTTGTTCTTAACTGTAAGTTTAATGAGAGCTGTTGTGCTATGGAAAAACTTGTTTTTGGTTCTATGTGTTTTTAACTCAGAAAATACAAAATGTTGCTGTTTTAACCATGTCAAAAAATAAATAAAAGCTGGAGTTCAAAAAATGGTGTTGTTAACATTAAGAAAATGCTTTGTGGTGCAATCAAGCACCCTACAAAACACAAGGATACTTTTTTCCTTTTCAAGGATATTTTTTTAAAGTGAGACTTTGAGCAAAGCATAGCTTTTATTTAAATTTTCGAATAATTTTAATAACAATTATACAGCAAGTTTTGCAACATATTTTATAAGTATGTTTAAGAAGCAATTTAATTAGCAAAAGCATTAGCTTAAGTATGAGACCAAAACTGCAAAGTAGCACATAGTTCATATTTGAGGTAAAAGAATAAAAGGTTTTATGCAAAAATGAACTTTGTTACTCCTATGTTATCATCCATAAATGATTATACTACATTTTTCAGCTTCTTTCCAGGAAACCATACAATAGTGCAGTAATGAAACAAAATTTAAATAAGTAACTATTGAAAGAGCATTGTAAAACATGTTTCTGGTAGCATAAATTAAGTGCCCTTGAGACCCGAAATATGAGACATTTAAAGTCTGCTGAAATAATTAATAAAAATCGCTAAATTTAGCTAGTTTCAGTGAGAATGGCAGACATTTTTCACGCCATTCGTAGATAGACATTCTACACATGCAGACAGTGAAATTGCACAATCCCTTTCTTTCCAAGCATTTAAATTTGATTCTTTTTTTTTAAAAAATGATTAAGTTTAGGACCTTACTAGCTGAGTGGCCTTGCATTGCGGGAGGGGGGGGGGGCTTGCTCCAAGCTTTTACTTTTTCCCTGCATCAAAAAGTCATTTGAATAATTGAGGAATAAAGAGCAAGAGATTCTGGAATGGTTTCAACTTTACGAAAAGAGAGAGAGGACTGTGCGCATAGCAGTTTTACTTCTTACTTGCTTTCCAAGGAATGATAATGGTCGAAGTGGTCGAAAAAAAAACTTATTGACTGATAACTGTTAATTAAAACTACAACTACGATATGGTCGTTTTGTTCAGAAAAGAAAATGTAGAATCAAATGGTACCTCTACTCCCAGCAGTTTTTGAGGAGTTCAAGCTTCAAACTGACAGACAGATCGCTCACACATTTTAATAGTATAGGGGCAATAACGGCGCAATGACTCAATAACAGGCAGACAAGGGCAAATAATTTTTGAGTCAAAAATAGATACACAGACATGTCAAACTTATGGCATTCTTTAGAACTTACTTTTGTAACTATTTGCATCCATTTCTCCTTACACTGGGCAGCAGTATACTGTCCAAATCTTACTTTTTCCCAATCTAACTTGTCTATTAAAGTTGTGTACTTCACATAGTCATTACGAGGTAAACAAGCGGATAAATTTGTTATCAGCTGTGTAAGTTCTTCAGCTGTCCAATTGAAGACCAGCACTATCAAAAATAAGAATACAAAAAATGAGGATATATTTTTGAAAGTTAATTATGGAAAACACAAAATACAGATACTAAATCATAGAACTGAGTAACATAGGATGATTTTTAACATTAGGTCATTAGCAACTAGACTTCTTGACTATACCAGTAATATCACTACAGGGGCAACCATAGGTGCAACACTTCAGAGGTGAAATGTTGCACCCATGAGGTGACACCCAAAATGAATATAAGACTTAGTGAAAAATTTGAATGCTAAATTTAAGCTCTAAATTTTCTTCTATGCATCTTAAATTAAATGTAATCAATAAAACTAAAAATGAAATACATCATACATCTGCTCAAAAAATCCTTTTCCTGCAATATTTCCTCTTGAAATTTATTTACCCCTTTAAGCAAAGAACTCTTCAAACGAATCAGGCTTTCAAAGCATTGTTTTTTTTTTTTTTTTTACTTCCAGAATAGTTTTGAATACTTAAATAGTCTAGCTTCCCACAGAGTTTAGTTATATGGAACTAAAATAAAAATACTCGGTGAGTATTCCTAAAAATTCATTCTTCAATCCAGGATGTCTCAATAAATTAGCAGTTGACATGAAAGCTACTTACCTTGTTTGCCACCTTGATTCTCTTTATCATGAATTTCAACATCATTAACTTTTCGGGACAAAGTAACTGGAACAGAGAAAATAAGTTACTGATGATTTTAAAATTTTGTTACATTACCTTTATAGCAAAATATGCCCCCTTCCCACAAAAAAAAAACTGTTTAATGTTTCCTTTTTAGCAATTAAAAGTCTACAAGGAAAGCATAAAAGCAGTCTTTCTTAATTATACCCTAAGCTGTATGGTAAGGCTCTGCCCAATCTACATTGAGAAAAAAATTTCGTTGAAAGACGCGCGTCTAAAAGTCCTGATTTGATCAAAGTAGACATATTGAGCAGTGTGAAAAATGAATCAATTGCCAAAAAAGTTTTAAATCCACCCACTGTAGGTAAATCCTAAAATCAATTAAGCAAAAATTTTATTTGTTCATAATCAAGAAAAAAAATTACACCTTTCTTCTATCAATGATTTCTTTTTTTGCACTTTAATTTCTATCTTTTTTCTGGGTGAAATTAGTGGCTAAGAGTTTTCAAATTTTTCAGAAGGAAATCACCTTGAAGGTTACTTTTTGTGAGCTTTTCTATGAGACCAAAATCGAGAAGATCCAACAATTATTTTTGGCAAAAAGAGCTATTTAAGCCATTTTTGAGTCCTTAAATTTAAATTTGAACAGTTTGGTGCTTTTTTGACTTTCGAAAAAAACCATACCTTTCCTACGTGGCCCAAGTACCTTCCTGCCTCATTTGGTCGAAATCTAACTTAAATGAGATTTTTATATACGGAAGACACACACGAGCATTCTTTGTTTTATTTATATGGATTACTTACTTTTTCTTCATTTTTCCTTCAGCTTCTGAGGTAGAACTCCTTTCCTGATGAGTTTACTATAATAACCCCTCGTAATATTGCTCACTTGAATATATCTCGCTTGTCTCCCAATTTTTATTTTTTAATATAACTAAAATATTCCCTCAGATTTGACATAAGGCGGCAGGAGTGCCCGATGGGAGGTCACTGTGACCTCCGAATAATTTCCGTATTTGGCACATTTTGCTGACGATTCGGCAATTTGAAGACAATATTGCAACAATGAAAAATATAGTTCTTTTTAGTTTTTAGAATTGTTTTTTAAAAGATGCCAAATGTTTTTTCTCACTAAACGTTATGCATGTACAACATGCGTGCATGCTTGTATTTTATCATTTGATAAAATTGGAACTTCATTCGGCAAATTGATAATTTTCTTCCTTCCAAAAATTTTAGTCTAGGGTGCCCCTATCGGGGGGGGGGGGGGGGGAGAGGCTAATGTCAAGATCCTGTAATAGGGATTCAAGCCTGACCAATAAATATTAGGAAAAAAAAAGGATCTCAACTTATTTGAGATTTTTAGACCATCTCTTGAACATCTTTTTTATTTAAGCTTGAGTTTTG
>JAXGGA010007456.1:0-62600 GCA_038373865.1 Uloborus plumipes
GTTTCAAAACCATATCAAAGCTCATACAAATTTTACCTGGCTAAAACGCATTGAAACTGTTGAATTGTATCAAATAAAACTACTTCGCATCCGTACCCCTTTTCCGCTGACGTTGCGTCAACGCAACACCCTATATTTCTAAATGTAAGTGAAATTTTGCTCTTTTTGCAGCATAATAGTATTGTATGGGCTCAAAATAATAACTTTTATGATTTGTATCAAAAACAAAAAATGATTTCGAGTTTCGGCGGTTAATGGGTTAACTGTAAATCAATTATCAGTAGAATTAAAAAAGTTTTCTTAAAGAGTAAATAGAGGACTCAACTAAATCCCAAAAGCGACATCATGTTTTCGATTTTTAAAAATGTTCAATAAGTCTTCCCGTGCCACTCTTAACCCATTTATGCCCAAGTTTTTTTTAGCAATTTTTTCAATTTTTATCTACTTAAAACTCTTACTTGTAATGGTTTACATACATTTTAGGCTTACAATAGTTCGCCATTGCCATATTTGGGCGATTTTCTGTAAACTGGTAAGTGGCTGTCCGGACTGAGTATATTAAAAATAATAAAGTGTAATAAAGTAATTATCGCTCTTAATACAAGTAAAGCATTAATGCTTTGTGGCCCAATTGTATTTGGAGTGATAAAAATTTAATTTTTTTTCTAAAAATTATCTAAGCACCAAAAACACAGTCCCCTGGCTGTCCCAATCCCAGTCTCACTGTTAAAGATAGTATTTCAAAAAACCTATTAACACTACATAAATTTGGCAATTAATATCTAAAAACAGAATAATGAAGCTATATTTTTCTTATGAAATGAGGTAAGAAAACGTATTTCAAAAACTTAAAATTGTCATGTAAATTCTGTCCGGAGTTTTTTCAAACAGTCCCCTGCAACAAATTCAAAGCTGTAATACGAAAAATCTATAACTTTTGCAAATTCTTTTTGGCATGAAGTTTAAAGTAATAGTGTGAATTTGCCGAAATCGCCGAGAACGGTGTTGAAACGTTACTTTGCTTAATTTGAGAGCCACGTTTGTGATGAAAGTGTGCATCAGGGTCGTTGCGAAAACAGTCCTCTGGGAAGTGATTTTATTAATGTCAATTAATTTAATTATAAAACATATTAGTTATTATGTCCACGATTTGTGCCTCAATTTATAGGTAGTCTCGTAACTAATTATGCTCCAATAGTTTTACAGATATTACGCAACAAAGAGCAAAAACACAGTCACCTGGCACAGTCCCCTGCCTAGTTATACTAGGCGGGGGACTTACCCCCTATCATGATTTATCAGAAAAACACAAACTTCAATTGGCCCTTTTTCAAACCAAACTAATAGATTCATTTTCTGAGCAATAGTATTATAATTATACGAACATTTCAAAAAACCGTACCTGGACAGATTTCGTGTGAAAAATTACGAGTTTACAGATAATCGCCCTTTTATTAAGTTATTTAATGTCATGTTTATGGGATATTTTGCAGATATGTGAGCAAAATACGACCTTACTTCACTTTACTTTTGCAAAGTACCATTACAGAAAGCATATCTTATTAATTTTAAGGAAATCATTTTAAAATATGTTAATTTTATGAAAAATAAGCTCGTAAAAAAAAAACTTACTTTCTGTGGCTACCCATGCTGGATCGTTGCTTGACTGATTTGTCTGAAAATAGCTGTTAATAAATAAACTCTGGTGTCCAACTAGTGGTTCTATCTGGTTTTCTCAAGAAGAAGGACTATTTAACTTGTGAAAAACAGCTTTCGTAAAATTATATACCCATTATAGGTTTTTGTATACAGTAACTAACAAGCGTCCCGTTTTTAGGCTACTGGGCATAATACTGGGTGGCTGGGCCCTGCCCTGCCACCCTGTGGCACGTGTGCCGCGGGTTGGCCACCGCTGACTTACACAGAAATAAGAAAAATTGAAAGATATTTCGTAACATTCGAAAAAAGGTCTTTTAGAAGAAAACACGTATATTGTCTAACTCAGCGGTAAGCAACCCGACGATGGCGACCGACCAGTCGATCTCGACCCCATTTTGAGTCGATCGCGGCAATGTTTTGAACCTTGCTTTTTGTCTGAAAAAATTAATAAACATTAACTTCTGGAACAAAATTAGGTTTGCCATATAAATCAAAAGTTATCTGACGAGTTTCCAAACTTTTTTATTTTCCGCGGGAAATTTTTACGGTCACTATTTTTCCAATTTTAAAACAAGCAATATATTATTGTCTGAAAATATTTTTGCGCGGGTTAATATAACATTATGTTAGCAGTATGAAACTACGACTAAATTCGTATCAGTGCCTATTTTGACAAGAGTTAACCAAAAACTTAAAGTCAGCATAGTCTCAACTTATCCGGAATAAGTGGAAAACTTATTTCGTAACATTTGCCAGGTAAGTACAACACTGGATATAGCTCGCTGGTCGGCCAGTTATGCTTAAAGACACTGAAAGCCATAAAGCTCGATAAAATACAATAACTTTCGTTTCAGTTTAGAAATCTCAAATTTCTTAAGGTTAGAAGGGACTTTCAGATGAGCAAAAAATGGTCAAAAAATCGGTTTTTCTTTGATGATATTTTTAAAAACTATATGATTGAAATACATGTTATTGTTATTGTAAATAAATAGCTTTACCTTATTTGTGGTGAATTTGTATTAAAAACTAATTTAATAATGAAATATACAACAGTAAAACAGTAAATGTTAATTTTCTCAAAACATAATTTTACGCGTGTTTACAAATTTCATACTGGTCTAGTGTAAAAAATTATTATTTAACCCTTAACTTCGCAATTTTTTAAATTTCTATGAAAACATTATATCAGTTAGTTCTCAAGTAATAATAAAGATGGAAAATATTTTTAAAAAAAAGTAGTTTTAAATTGAATTTCAGTCATTTTTTGTTTGCGGCAAGGTATAAGTAACATAAAATTTCTTAAAAACGTTTTCCAATAGATAATTAAAATTAATTTTAAATGAGCGAAAAATGTTCAAATTTCTTAACTGGTAATTTACATCTTCAAAAAGCAAGAGGAAGCATAAAATATAACGTATTCTCTTTATAGTAAAGACACAGTTCTGAGGCATCAGATATTTTTATAATTATTGCGATTACTGAGGACAATGTGCTGTCAACTAATGACAAAATCAACATGTATTTCGCTGCAATAAACTTTTTTTTATCAGATAATTGATTTGTATGTACTTTTAATGAGTCTTTTAAATTAAAGTAAATCATACGTTGCAGAAATGCAACAGTGGGAAGTTAAGGGTTAAATTTGCTAAAAAATTTTTGCCATGTACTTAAGAAGTTTTTTAACATTTTGTTGGGAAGGACTTTTCTATTTTATTAGCTGTGTCGAATATATTTGCTATGTTTTATTGAAATATGGATATTTTTTACAAAAAAAAAAATGTAGATTTTAGTTTTTTTCTTTTTTCTTTAATTTTTGCCACAATATATAGAAAAAGTACTCCCAAAATTTTATTTTCTATTGTTTTATGTTCCACATTTTGCTTGTATTTTGTCATTTTGATGAAATTTCAGGCGCGAGGAATAATATAGAAAAAGTGTTAAATTTCAAATTTAAAACAAAAAATTTAATTTCAAAATATTTCAATGAAAATTTTTATATGTATTAGTGTTAGCAACATATAGTTATGCTGCAAATTTCAAAGAAATTCATTGAATTCCTAAAGAAAAAAAATGATAGTCCCTTGTCGCCTTAAATTAAGAAAATTTTCTGGCAAAACATTTCACAATAACTAAAAACAACTGCCCCACAAACGATTTACATATCGAGAGAAGAATCATAAAATCGCCACAACATGCGGTCTAATAGATTTGGCGAGCTGGTTCTGACAGTGTTGATGGTAATGATATTATCTATTAGTTTTATGCCTAACACTTTCAAAACCTTATGCATACGCACACAGGGGGAGAATTATTTCATCCCTTCCTGGTAATATTTCCGCAAGTTTGGTCTCTAATAAGGAATTATTTTGATTTTCATGGATTTGTATCTAAAATTATTTTTCTCCTAAAATGTATCCAGTTTTCAGCCTGTTTTCTCGAAAAAAGAAAAGAAAGTCGCATAAAACTTGAAAGGAGGCTTAATACATCTTTACAATATCGCTAAAAACAAAACAAAAAGTCAAAAATACATAAATACTTAAATGGACATTTAAAAACTTAAAATAGAGAAGTCGGATTTTGAGATGGGTAAACTGTGTGTCTATCGGTCTGTGTCCCCCCCCCCTACATGATCCCCGAATAAATTTTCAGTGAACGTCCAATTCAAAAAATCTTTTTTTGTTCGAAAGATCTGGGCGCGGAGGACACCTCATTCCCAAAGTTCACTTTTTTGCTCAACAAGTTCTCGTTAGGTTTCGAACACTTAAGAAAGTAACAATAGTGCCTATGAAGAAGTCCAATATAGAACTTAAAGGCAGATTTACTTCAAGCAATATTTGTTGGAATAAGCTCTTCAAGGAAAACATATACAGAGGAGCCCCGATTTTACTTTTTGAGTTGGGTAAGTTATAAAAAGCGTACCTAGCGGGAAAACATAAAATCATAGACAATGTTAACTATTAAAGCCTCTCGCTGGTTTTCTAATTTCATATTAGCTACCAGTTTTTTTTTTCTCTCTTAGCTTTCCTAAGAGGATTTTTGCCTCCAGCTCGGTTAATCCTATTCCAGGCTGACTGACGAGTGCCAATAAGCACGAAACTGCAGTCCTTGCGTTTAGTGGGCATTCGCAAAAAAAAAAAGTTTTCTAGTTTGTATAATTTGAATCTCTTGGTTATAGCTGTGGAGACACCTACTTTTTCACATCCTCATCTTCATCGTTTCATCATTACCATCAGAAGTGGGTATTATATCCGATATGGAGAGACGATATGACGATAGATGCTATTCGCCAAATATGTTGCAAAAACGCATAAAAACATTTATGGACATTCCCCTATGAGGTCATTTAGAACAGATAAAATCTTGGTGTTAGGTTGATGGTTGATATTAATAGCAGTAACACAGTCCAGTCAGATTAATGTGACCACCACGTACTTTTAACGTCAACGTTAAATAACCAATTGCAGAAGGTACTTGATAACACAGTGCAGTTGAGGGTATATAAAAAGTATGTGAGGGCTTTGGAAACATTTCTATCGTTGGCGTAAAGCAAAAACGAAGCGATTTATACGACGTACAAAAAGGCATGATCATTGGCTTTCAAGTCAAAGGCGGAAGCATTTCCAAAATGGCTGAGTTTTTGAGATGTTCTCTTGCCGTCGCCGTCGTGGTAAAAGTGTACCGTGCACGGCAAAATGGGACTGTTCAAAATCAGCGACATGGCAAATGTGATGCTCCAGGATCCATTGATGACAGAGAAGAATGACGGCTGTGGAGAACATTCGAGTTAACAGAAGAGCTACCATTGAGCAACTGACCCCCCAGCTGAACCAAGGGGCTACCAACATCGTCTCTGACACAACTGTTTAGCTTACGTTGCTGCGTCTGGACTCCCGAAGCAGAAGCCTGGTTCATGCACCTATGCTGACTACTATCCATCGACGACAAACCCTGGAATTTGCACGCCAGTACCGAAGTTCGACGTCCATTGAGTGGCGACAGGTAGCATTTACTGATGAATCACGTTTTATGGTCAATCGGACAGACGAATGTTGGATTAGAAGGCGTGAAAACCCTGGAAGCAAACACCCTGCAGCCATTGCCGGAACGGTCCAAGCTGGAGGCGGGAGCATTGTGGTCTGGGGAATGTTTTCCTGGGATTCTATGGGTTCACTCATTATTGTGGAAGGCACGATGGATCAATACCAGTACGCATCTGCCCTTGCGGTCCATGTCCACCCCTATATGAGTATTGTTTTTCCTTAGGATGATGGCATCTACCAGCAGGACAACGCGAAGTGTCTTACAGCTGCCAGTGAGTATGCGTGGTTCGAAGGGCACCAGAATGAGTTTACCGTTCTTCCCTGGTCATCAAACTCATCTGACTTAAGCCCAATCGAGAATTTGTGGGACCATCTCGATTGGGTTTTTCGTGCAATGTATCCTCACAAGCGTAATCTAGCGCAGCTGGCCACGGCATTGAAGTCGGCAGGGCTCACCATCCCAGTAAACACCTTCAGGTACCTAATTGACTCTCTTCATGCACGTCTCGCAGCAGTCCATTCTAAGAAAGGTGGTTATTCTGATTTTACTTCCTTTTACATAGTAAAGGAAGTATTGTGATCACGAAAAAAATTTCACTCAAATTTCGGTCTAAATTTTGACTTTGCTCACCCCTGAATGAATGTCGCGTACTTTTTTCGACCTGTCAGCACGTGCATATGTACCTAACAACATACAAACAGCCGAAAAATCAATTTCGACCACCCCCGAGTAAATTACGACGAGTTTTCTCGTGACGTCTGTATGTACGTATGTGCGGATGTATGTGCGGGTGTATGTGCGGATGTATGTGCGTATGTGGCTCGCATAACTCAAAAACTATATGCCGTAGAAACTTCTAGCTTGGTATGTAGACTCTGAGGGGGGTCTAGTTGTGCACCTCCCCTTGTGATTGCATTCGAATGTTCCCAAAGGGGTCTTTTACCCCTTTTTTGGGGTAAATCAATGTTAATTTCAATACAAACTCAAGTGATATGAATTGGCGCCACCACTTGGCGACATGTCGCCAAACTTTTGGTCGCCAAGTGTGTGACGCCAACTTGGCGACATATCGCCAAGTTGGCGACAAATTTGGCGACAAATTTTTTTTCGAATTTGGGTTCAACTTGGCGCTATTGGCGATATTTTGCGAAAAATTCACTGAATGATGTTAAAATCGGCAATATTTAGAAAATTAACCAGTGTGAAACATTTTTCTGCACTGTTTCGTGGCAGATTAGGGGAGTAAATATTTTAATTGCTACCTTGCTCACTCCAAGCCTTTTTTTTAACACTTAAGGCAACTACTAAGAAAATTACACGTAAAAGGAAGTAGTGTGGGGTCCATACCAGATTTTTTGACAGGTGGTCACATTAATGTGACTGGACTGTGTATATATGTAGAGAGAGCGAGAGAGAGTTTATTACTCGATAGAACTAATTTTCTGCTACATCAAGGGCTGGAAACCTGAAGTAGTTCCTGGAGGAAATCCTCCAATAGGAAATCCTCCATGTGTGTATGGTGAAATCTATTGAGATACTCCCACGGATCTCCGGACGCTCCTCTAATGAGGTTTTCCTGAAGGAATTCCTCAAGTCTCCTTCGGGTTTTCCGGAGCGTGTGTTAAGGCCCTTAAAGACATAGAGAACTCAGTGATGAAAACCAATAATTATAACCAATTAATTGTTGCACATAACTAGATTTCTTTATCCTGCAGAAATGTTTCAGTCCTTCAAATTTTATTTTATAACATAGCTGCTAAACATATTTTCATCCCAATGAGCACATAAATTTAATACCTTCGGAGAGGTAAACACTTCCTTTAATTTCTAAAGTCATCTCACGTTTCCTTCAACTATAATACACATCCAAAACTAAACATACATTTATCGCTCTAAACAAACAACATTCACTCAGCTAAACTGAAAAATTACCTGAAATTCCGAAATACCGTTACTTTTAAACTAATATCGCCAACTTTTATATAACATTTCCCAGTTCAAAGGCGTAATTTTTGCTCAGGGCCACTTTCAGAAAATATTCGTTTTCGACATGAATACTTCATTACGCTCTTCAGTGACGGTAGAGTGGATATTTCAGGATTAAAGTCATACGTTTTGTTTGGCTCTTCTCATTATTTCATCTTGGAAATCAATAATTATGGACTCTGTTATGTACAAAGGATGTACTTTAGAGAAGAGCTTTAAGTGGGTAGTCAAAATCATTTTGTCTAGAAAGTAACATTAAAAGGGCTGTTTTGATCTAAGCTATCAGTTAGTTTATAGCTTAATGCATTTTCTTAGTTGATGCAGTAAAACTGCTTTTTATCTGTACTAACACAGATAGTTTGCGTGAGCATGTTTACATAAATTTTGAATTCCTTAGTAAGGGGAGGGGGTTTCTCACATATATGGGTGGTTCTACGGTCAATGTGAGTTTTTTGTGATCTCGAAGAAAAAATTATCTGTTTCATTTCACACTCATTATTTCACTAGTCGCCGCTATTTTTATGATTGTAGTGGTAAGGGCCAGACGAATTTCCAAGTTTTGGGGGTTTTGTTGATAACAGGGGTAAATTCCTTGACAGGGGAATGACACTATTGGCAGAATTCTGGTTTAATTTACTATTATTTTACTTATTTTTTGGTGTAAAATTAGAGTGTGGACTCATTTATATAAGAAATGCGTCCAAAATTTTTTTTGAGTTGTAATAAAATATAAAAAAATCAATCTTGAAACTACGGCATGTTGCATACAAGTCTCACCGCAGATCCTTACAAAAATACTTTCCGCATTATTTAAGTTATTCAAATTTCATTCACATGTGCAATTAAGATGAAAAGTAAAATTTATTATGTTTGTAATACATATTTAATGTATATTTACCTTTTTAAAAAACTAAACTGTCAGGGAAGTGACGGCAGAGAAGTGACAAACTCGCACATTACCTATAAAAACAACATCACCCGTTCTTCTTACCAGACTTTCCCGTAATCCGTGATGTATGCACTCAATAAGCATTGCATAATAAATACGTACATTTGGGCAACGTCAAAATATAAAAACTTATACTTACCAGGGGAAATACTACCGCGACTGGCACAGTACGCTTTGTGGCACTTTCAACGAGAACTGATGCAATAATATCTGAATTTCGATCAAACTTCTTAGCTTGCTTTTAACTTTAATCAGTATTACACTATAGTTGGGGCAAACCTAACCTGACAGTGTAGTGTTTCGATTAATGTTAGCTAGCTGGACAAAATTATTTTTCGTCATTTTTACATATTTCTGGATAAGAGCTCAAATTTTTCCGTGTTCTTCCTGCATCAGTAGAACCTTGAAAGGATGTGAAAGGTTTCGGCACAGCACATTCAACTTCGAATTTTATGTCTTGGTCCAGCCAGTTTGCATTACTTGCCAAAAACGCTGCTTTGATTTTTTCCGCAGAGACCCATTTATCAGAAATTTTGGAGGAATAGTTAGCTAACTTTTTCCCGATTTTTCTCTCAGAGTCCTATGTAAGGTTTTCAAAATTAAATTTAGAAGAAAAGATTTCGAAGAGAATATAGTTTTTTTCTCCTCTTGGGGGCTTCAACCATTCTTCAAAGAAATCTCTCCTCGAAAGAAAGTACTTTAAAAAAAATATGTTGTACTCGAGTGTGCTGCCTATAATACGGCTTATTAATAATGGGAAAGGTGCAGCTATTGTATACAGAAAATTTAGCCCTGGTACAAACGGGGACAAGTGTTTCCCGTCACGTGAAAGTTTCGAAACAAGCAAAAATATTTTGTTCATCTTAAAATGTTTTTCTTAATATTACTTAATTATCAGATAGAATAATTTAATTAGGCAAAACTTGCACTTACCAGTGTAAATAACACTCATCTTGAGCAATTAAATCATATAAAATTCGGAAAGCTTAAATTTTATGCACTTAAAATGATGTCTAGAACTCAATGGATTTATTCTAAAACAAAGAGATACGTAGCTTCAGCCCTTAATACTCACCTGGCGGAAGTGAGTTAGACATAAACAAATAATGAAGTATCATGTTTTGGTGTATTGTTGACATTATCCCAATGTCGAATTTTAGAATTCCGAACTTGTCTTTTGCCCACCTAGCTTACACTAATCGAAACACTGTGCAGCGTCTTAATGCTGTGATTAGGATTTGCGTACCCTTTGCAATGCTGACAGGTTAGGTTTGCCCCAACTGTAGTTATTAGCAGTCAAGGTCATACCAATGTATTTTTTAAACTAAATTTCAATCTTTGAAGTTCACCAGGTGAGGGTGATATTGTTGTTATGGCACGTGAAAAAAATAAATATTTTTACAATGTTTATTGAGGAAATATGTTTCTATGTGAATGTATGTGTATGATTATGATAAAAATCATTATGCATGGTTAACAAAAACTGAACGTCGAACATGTTTGTATAAAAACTAGTTTTGGACAGGCCAGGGGAGTATACATTTATGACTATTTTCAGCTATTAATGTTAAAATAAAATAGTTATAGCGAATTAAATGGGTGGTCCATATAAAAGACAATATTCTTTAATGCTTAAGAATATGCAATAACATTAATACAATCAGTTTCACATGAAGTTTTTCTATCGGCCGTCTGAATTTAAATAGCGTAGAATGACCCATATAGCTAAAAAGGAACATTAGTAATCGAATATGATATTTTTCTCGCCTTTTTTTCGGTTACCACGCGAAAACTTATTAATTTTTTGGATAAAATTTCAACTGTTTTTGAAAAACAGGCACGAAATGAGTAGTTATTTTTCGCCGATTTTAACAAAAATGAAATGATGTCTTACTTTCGTTGTTTTTTTTTAATTTTTAATGAAAAAACAACAAACAAAAGCACATTTAAGAAACAGCATTCATACTAAATTATGATTAATAATGGAATGAAAATATGTATTTTAAAAGTTAGTCAAATGCGTCTATTAAGTCAAGCGTCAATTAAAACAAGAAGTTCTGTCAAGAACTAAACGAGCCTACTTTCCCGTACATCGACATCGGCATTCTAGCATCTGATCATTATTCTCTTGATTATCTGAGACTAATAATTATGTCAAACATACCTTTTTAGCACTTAAAGCTGATTTCTAAAAGCAAAATATACCCCTCTCATCAGATGAAATAGACACGTAACAAGAAGTTCTGTCAAGAACTAAACGAGCCTACTTTCCCGTACATCGACATCGGCATTCTAGCATCTGATCATTATTCTCTTGATTATCTAAGACTAAAAATTATGTCAAACATACCTTTTTAGCACTTGAAGCTGATTTCTAAAAGCAAAATATACCCCTCTCATCAGATGAAATAGACACATAAAAAGTAAATAAATGAATAAATAAAGTTTTGTCGCACCTTTTAAAGAATGTAACTGTTACAGTTCTTCCGTAGAAAAATTCCTCTATTGTTTTCAAAAAAAAATTAAAAGTACAAAGTACATCAAAACACATTTTATCAAAGAAAGAAAAAAAAAAGAAAAAAAAAACTCGTCCGTTGATAAAATGTCTCGAATTTCACTTTTAATCCGTTGCCAGTTGTTAAATATAAATAAAGAATAAAATGCCCTCGTGAATGAAACATTTTTGTTACAAAAAAAAATCGTCTGCCAAAAATAATAATAATAATAATAATAATAAATTCAATAAAACAAATGAATAAATAAACAAAAAATCGTCTGCACAGTCAGTCATTTTTTTTTTCGGACTGTTTACTCAAAAGTTATTAGGGGTGACAGCTTGCTTGAGCGGTTCAATGTTGAACGAAAAATTGTTCAAATCGGAAATGTAAATACGGGAATGAAGTATCCTTGAAAAGTTCTTTCCAACAAAAAAAAGTTTGTTCAAATCGGACTGTTCATTAAAAAGTTAGTATCGCGGGACCGGTTATTTGAACGGCTCAAAGTTGAACCAAAAATTGTTCAAATCAAAAAATCAAATATGGGAATGAGCTGTACTCGCCGAGATCTTTCCAACAAAAAAAAGTTTGTCCAAATCGGAATGTTCATTCAAAAGTTATTAGGGGGGGACAGACAGACACGACAGACCGACCGACAGACCGACCGACAGACCGACCGACCGACCGACAGACCGACACACAAATTCCCCATCTCAATACCCTACTTTCAAATTTTTAATTTTTCGATATTCCTTTTACCTCTTTATTTTTTCAACTTGGCGATATTTTCTGGACTTGGCGATATTTTTTTTAACTTGGCGATTTTTTTTGGACTTGGCGATATTTTTTAGATGCATTAAGCTACTTTTAATACTTTTTTCGTCTTTCTTTTATTTTTGACGGGAAAGTAGGCTAAAAAGTAAATAAACGAATAAATAAAGTTTTGTCGCACCTTTTAAAGAATGTAACTGTAACAGTTCTTCCGTAGAAAAAATCCTCAATCGTTTTCAAAAAAATAAATAAATAAATAAATAAATAAAAGTACAAAGAGCATCAAAACACATTTTATCAAACAAAGAAAAAAAAAAGAAAAAAAAAAAACTCGTCCGTTAATAAAATGTCTCGAATTTTACTTTTAATCCGTTGCCAGTTGTTAAATATAAATAAAGAATAAAATGCTCTCGTGAATGAAAAATTTTTGTTACAAAAAAAATCGTCTGCCAAAAAAAAAAAAAAATAACAATAATAAATAAAATAAAACAAATGAATAAATAAACAAAAAATCGTCTGCACAGTCATGTCATTTTTTTTCTGAGCCTGCATTTTCGCCATGTTTGCGGAGTCGGAGTCGGAATCAGAGTCCTCACAGATGATTATTCAGAAAAGTACTTTACAAACATTATTTATCAAAACCATTTTCTTGCAAAGTTAGTTTGAAGGAAATCCGACTTTAAGTTCAGGATCAACATTTAACCTAAATTCCCCGTAGGCACTAATGTTAATTTCTTTTTTCTGAACTGTTCAATATTGAACGAAAAATGGTTCATATCAAAAAGCGAAATATGGGAATGAGCCTCTCCGAGATCTTTCAAACAAAATAAAGTTTATTCCATTCGGATGGTTCACTCAGAAGTTATTAGGTGGGGGGAGAGGTTACTTGAACGGTTCAATGTTGAACGAAAAAATGTTCAAATTGAAAATTTAAATACGGTAATAAAGTATCCTTGATAAGATCTTTCGAACAAAATAAAGTTTGTTCAAATCGGACTGTTCACTCAAAAGTTAGCATCGCGGGACAGGTTGTTTGAACGGTTCAAAGTTGAACCAAAAATTGTTCAAATCGAAAATTTAAATACGGTAATAAAGTATCCTTGCTGAGATCCTTCGAACAAAAAAAAAAGTTTATTTAAATCGGACTGTTCACTCAAAAGTTATTAGGGGTGACAGCTTGTTTGAGCGGTTCAATGTTGAACGAAAAATTGTTCAAATCGGAAATGTAAATACGGGAATGAAGTATCCTTGAGAAGATCTTTCGAACAAAAAAAAGTTTGTTCAAATCGGACTGTTCACTCAAAAGTTAGAATCGCGGGACAGGTTATTTGAACGGTTCAAAGTTGAACCAAAAATTGTTCAAATCGAAAAATCAAATATGGGAATGAGCTCTACTCGCCGAGATCTTTCAACAAAAAAAAGTTTGTCCAAATCGGAATGTTCATTCAAAAGTTATTAGGGGGGGGGACAGACAGACCGACCGACCGACAGACCGACACGCAAATTCCCCATCTCAATACCCTACTTTCAAATTGTTAATGTTTCGATACTCATTTTACCTTTTTATTTTTTTAACTTGGCGATATTTTTTTATTTTGGCGATATTTTTTAGATGCATTAAGCTACTTTTAATACTGTTTTCGTCTTTCTTTTATTTTTAACGGGAAAGTAGGCTAAAAAACACATTGCTCAAAAAGAAACTATTCGCCGTTATGGATCACAAATCAAAAGACGAAACTTAATTTTGATACTGGAACAGTTTGACCAATAACAAATCTGAAGACTAGTTTCTCCAACTTTCAGACATTCGCCATGTCTGAATAAACAAATGTTTTATTTAAATCGATAGATTCTACGAGTTCAAATTAAAGAGCAATTCCAGTAAAAGCAGAATTAATGAGAGACACGTTGAAACTTTCTGTCATAATATATTTTATTCAAAATAATATGAAAACTAAAATTTCCGCCGTCAATTCAAAAAGCACCATATATGACGAAATATTTAACAAGTCGCGTGTGCTTGACTTAGTCCAAAAAGGTACTAGCTCATTACAGCGCCATCTGCCAAAAAAAAAAAAAACAATTTAAAACACTTACTGTCCATCCTTAAAAACCGCGCCTCTCACTCGCGAACAATTCCACTTAAAAAAGGGGTGACGGGTTGTGTGTAGGAACTTTCCGATGATTTCAATTTGAAACTTGCATTTTTGCTATCCTTTTGACATATTCAACTGAACGATGTATTTCAAATTAGCATCGTTCTACGTTGTTTGATGTGGCTCAAAATGCTTCTTATTAATATTCCCCTTGTTGTAATCTTAATTATCAGCCCTATTTTGGTAAGGTCAGAGAAGACCTGACGCATGCGTAAATACGCGAAAGGTTTTACCTAAGAAAATCAGACCGCATGCAAGTTTTAATAACAAACATGAAATAATATTAAACAACTGTGGAATGTAGATCCAGGAATTTTTCAAGGAGGGGGCGATTGAACTTCCCTCTTACTACACGTTTAATTCCCTGAAGCTTTGGTAGGGAAGGGAGCTGTCACAGAACTTTGATTTAAAACTTCTAAAATATAGATATTTAGCTAAGGAGGGCAAGGCAGGAGTTCCCCGAAAGTACTCTTCTCTTTTTTCGTTATACGAAAGATATTTTGAAGTGTGTTTAGTACTTCAACTTCGCAATAATTTCGGAAGAAGGCTTTGGACATCTCCTGCCCTTGCATCATCGAAGGTGACGAAAATTTTCGTTCTTTTGGGGGGGGGGGCTTATCTTTCGTAAAATTAACGGAGGAAAGTCTCAATCCCATTCCTTCCCCTAACGTCATCAAAGATGGACTGCACACTTGAGTATTTAGGACTTTAATTCAGAAACATTGCAACATTACTGGAGCAATATTCCTCAAGGGAAGGGCTATCGCCCCCATCGCCCCTCCCTTGTATCCGCCCGTGATAGTGAATAATTAAAAATCAAAAATAAAACCAAAGTTCAAAATTGCTCATCTTGAGCAGTTTCACAGCACACACGTGCTTCAAATATCACACCCTGGTACCTAGTAAACACTTTTAACTCGAAACAGTGTCCCATACATCCATCCATTTCCCTTCTTTATTCCATTTTTACGACAAGACCATTTTTTCACCGTTATCCAGGGATTTAAAATAGAAACTGCAATACAAAGGATATTTCCCGTTTCCGAGATCACATTTTCCAAATTTTCAGGATTAAACTTGAGAAAGAAACTAGGAAACTGCCTTATTTTTCTTCCACGCTAGCATGACTGCATAAAAGGAAGTATTCTTCTTTTTCGTATTTCTAGCTCTGAAGTTAAGAGTTCGTTGACATTGGAAAAGAAAAATTCTCAAGTTTGGAAAAATAAATCAAAAATTGCGAATTGTCATTGCTCAAAAAAATATAATTGGAATTTTGACATCTTACATTCTAATTATGTTTTTCGCAATGACGAGTTTTAAATATAAGTTGTACCATTTTTCCATGCACCTTTTTTGAAAGTTTGTATACGAGAACAATCGTTATACTTCCTTTCCAATACTTCCCGTTTTTTCGTTATTTTTCATGTGTACATGATATCAAATTTTAAAACAAATCGTCTAATTTACTCCTATTATTTATTTTAAAAAACAACCTTGCTTTGAGTCTTTCTATTATTCAGTTGGAAACTTAAAAGATGACTCAAAGTTAAACCATTTTATGGGCGATTCTCTGTAAACTGGTAATTGGCTGTCCGGACTGAGTATTTTAAAACTAATAAAGTGTAATAAAGTAATTATCGCTCTTAATACAAGTAAAGCATTAATACTTTGTGGCCCAATTGTATTTGGAGTGATAACACTTTAATTTTTTTTTCTAGAAATTATCTAAGCGCCAAAAACACAGTCCCCTGGCTGTCCCAATCCCATAGTCTAACTATTTAAGATAGTATTTCAAAAAACCTATTAACACTACATAAATTTGGCAATTGCTATTTAAAAATAGAATAATGAAGCTATATTTTTCTTATGAATTAAGGTATAATTATGTATTTCTAAAACTTAAAATTGTCATGTAAATTCTGTCTGGAGTTTTTTCAAACAGTCCCCTGCAACAAATTCAAAGCTGTAATACGAAAAATCTATAACTTTTGCAAATTCTTTTTGGAATGAAGTTTAAAGTAATCAGTGTGAATTTGCCGAAATCGCCAAGAACGGTGTTGAAACGCTACTTTGCTTAGTTTGATAGCCACATTTGTGATAAAAGTATGCATCAGGGTCGTTACGAAAACAGTCCTCTGGGAAGTGATTTTATTAATGTCAATTAATTTAATTATAAAACATATTAGTTATTATGTCCGCGATTTGTGCCTCAATTTATAGGTAGTCTCGTAATTAATTATGTTACATTAGTTTTGAAGATATTACGCAACAAAGAGCAAAAACACAGTCACCTGGCACAGTCCCCTGCCTAGTTATACTAGGCGGGGGACTTACCCCCTATCATGATTTATCAGAAAAACACAAGCTTCAATTGTCCCCCTTTAAACCAAAATAATAGATTCATTTTCTGGGCAATAGTATTATAATTATACGAACATTTCAAAACACCGTGCCCGGACAGATTTCGTGTGAAAAATGACGAGTTTACAGAGAATCGCCCTTATCTGTATTGAATTTTGAATTTTTCTATTTTAAAATGAATAAGTTGTGTATCTGTTTGCATACTTAATTTAGAATGTCACTACTTCTCTTTGAACTTTCTAAACTCTTAGTATGTAAAAACATTATGCATTCAGTTCAGGAATTAAAGCATTTTCAAGAGTTTTTTATGCAGGAATATACATTTAAAAGTTCAATGTTTGAGATCAACTATGTTTCGAAACCACGATGTGTTTGGATCAAAGTATCGATACAATCGACGTTTTAATTTTGAGCACCGATGTTTTGAAACATCGATCAATGTCGCACCACTGTCATGGAGAAATGGCGGGTGAACTAAAAGCGGAAACAGACGATTTCATTCCTTATTACAGGTAAGATTGCGCGGACAGTAAAAATTTGACTGCTTGCGAGTTTCTGCTGATCCTAACTATTACGGAATAAAGTTGTCTGTTTTCGCTTCCAGTTCACCCGTCTTCTCTCCGTGGTCCAACTAATCCAGCTGTAGCGCCGATTAGCTTGTATGTCTTATTATACCCCTACTAATACATTTCCACTACATACTTTTGGGTGTAAAATTTTCAATCACTCAACACACAATTAAGGATCGGCATGTCAATATTTTGCAAAGGAATAAAAAACTTGATATTTTGCCCATGACAATAAATATCACAAACAAAATTTGAAATTTTAATTTTTTCCTTATCAAAATATTCATTCACATTTCTCTAATCAAAATTTTTTAAACAAATATTTCTTTTCACATCACTTTAAAACGAATAAAAACTACAGTGAAGTGATTTACTATAGTAAAACCCAGTAAAACTGATTTACTATCGTAAAACCAAGTAAAACTGATTTACTATCGTAAAACCAAGTAAAACTGATTTACAATATATTTATATATTACAATACAAAGATGCTTGTAGTTCTAGAGCTCAATCTATTGGTGAGAAAACGCAGGTGGTTTTAATGAAAACATCAAAGAAGAAAATTACCTGAATCTGAAATCTTGCAAAAAAAAAAGTATGATCAAATGAAAGATATTATTTTTAATGGAAAATATGCAAAAATGAAAGCCTACTTAATTGCTTGCATAATGTATGCATGGAATCATTTGGTGGTCAGTCAATTAGAGAAAGATTCAATAAAGTTTTAAGTTAAACTATATAACACGAATATAGAATTAAAAAACACGCATTTATTTTGATAAAAATGAACTGTAAAAAAATAAAATGGAACATTGGCAAATTTCAAAATGTTCTATTTTTGAAACGTTTAATGTCTCAAAAAATTTGAATAAAGGGCATTAAAATAATCGGACAACATTGAAATAGTCGTTTCGGGGAGCCATGATACCATTATATAAATACTGTTTCTCTGGAAATCTTCGAAATTTAACTGCATTACATATGGTAGTAAAGACCATGTTCTTCAAAAATCCATACAGAGAAACAAAGAGCTAACATATTTGGAGAGGCTCCAAATATGTTATCTACTTGAAGAAAATGGTTACCTTAGTGCAAATTATAAATTGCAAATTTTTAATCCAACGTATTTTAGCACTAATATGTGCTAAAAAACAGTAATATGTGTTATTAATTACACATTACTTAATATGTAACACTAATATGCGTACCGGGAACAGAAGCTTCTGTTCCCGTTGCTTTTGTCGGATGTCTGTGCATCCATAAGCTCCCAATTTTTCGCATTGAAAAAGGCGTTCCTTGTAACGCCGAAACACGTGTCTTCAGTATCCTTGCGTATTAGTGCTAAGAACGTTGGATAAAAAATTTGTAATTTATGTCATCTACTTGTTTCGTTGCATGAATTTCGTCGCATGCAAGCTGTTTAGTGCAGCAATCGATGTTTTTTTTTTTTTTTAATGGAATTGCCCTACTATTAAGGCTGCGCTATAGTCCACCACTTCCATCTTCCTGCTTATCCCATTTATGCCCAGTAGCCTAAAAACTGGACGCTTGTTAGATACCGCATACAAAAACCTGTAATGGGTATATCATTTTAATGAAGCTGTTTTTCACAAGTTAAATAGTCCTTCTTCTTGAGAAAACCAGTTAGAGCCACTAGTTGTACACCAGAGTTTATTTATTGACAGCTATTTTCAGACAAATCAGTCAAGCAACGATCCAGCATGGGTAGCCACAGAAAGTAAGTTTTTTTTTTTTTGCGAACTTATTTTTTACAAAATTAAACTATTTTAAAATGATTTGCTTAAAATTGATCACAGATGCCTTCTGTAATGTTACTTTGCAAAAGTAAAGTCAAGTATGGTCGTATTTTGCTCACATATCTGCAAAATATCCCATAAACAAGACGTTCAATAAGTTAATAAATATGCCAACGGCGAACTATTTTAAGCCTAAAATGTATGTAAACCATTCCAAGTAAGAGTTTTAAGCCAATAAAAATTGAAAAAAAATTGTTAAAAAAAACTTGGGCACAAATGGGTTAAGGCTACATTATAGTCCACCACATCCATCTTCCTGCTTAACCGCAATAGCTGCAAACCTAAGATGATAGAAGAAATCCATCCTTCTTCTATTTGATAACAGTATTGAGAAAGCCGAGTGGTTCCGGCAAGCGATAGCTGTTTGTGCAGCGTATAAAAGCGCAGAACAATTTGGATTGGGTATTTTTTAAGTCCTTAAGTTTTGTTTTAAGTTTTCCATTTTTATAATAAGAACCTCGTATATTTTGGGGGCAAACCTAACCAGGCAGCATTGTAGAGGTCATACAGATCCCAATCACAACATTTCGATACTGCCAAGTTAAGTTTGCCTCAACTTTAGAAGCAGAAGGTTTAAGTGCCCAAATTGAGAATTAAGAGACAACTAGTACAAATGATAGGAAGAAACCTCATTTCATTTGTGGCAAGTGATGATAATAGCAGCCCAAGCAAGCTGCTATACAGCATAACTTGAGAGAGAAAAAATTATAAGCTGCCTGAGATCTGGAATTTAAAAGCGTTTCACTTTACATCAGTAAAATCATTTTGAAAGAATATTGATGGCATGAGAATTGTTTTGAACCTTATTTTCAAAAGATAACAAATAAAATCAAAAGTAGCTTTGTATCATCTGAAGCATTCTACGTCACTCACACGTTTGTAGCATTCAAATAAAGCCTGCTTTGGGGAGAAGCAAACAAAAATCAGTTGAAGATTTCGGAAAAATTAAAGTCAGGAATTGCTGTTCCACAGATGAAAACACCAGGGAAGACATTTTTATTTCGATTGCATTTTTTTCCAGCAAAATAAAAAAAGTCTATTTCGCATTTGCAAAGATTACATCGTAGCGAATGTCTTGGCGACATTTACATTTCACAAAAAGCGTCCTCCATTCTCCGACGCGGTCACAAAAGGATTTTTACGTCTAACGTGTCTCTTTCGGAAAAAGCAAAGTTTTAACTTCTCCTGTGATCGGAATTCGTTTTGATTCAAAGCTGCTTTGCCTCGCATTAAAAGAAAACGCGAAAGAACAAAGTTGCCGCAAATTCCGGGGGTAGGTGGAAGAAAGGATTTTTCACAAACATACCCATTGAAATGGAACGTGATGGTGGTTGCAACTACAAAGACGCCTTTATCCTTTTCGGGGGAAATACTTGGAACTGGTAAAATATATTTGCATTTAGATTCTTTTATTTTCGAATGCTCTGAATATTTTTAGGTAATTTAAAAATATTGTATTCAGATGAAACAGAAGTAAAGGTTTTTTTTTTTTTTTTTTTTGAGAAATCACGAATTGCTTACTAACCCATTTATGCCCAGTAGCCTAAAAACGGGACGCTTGTTAGTTACTGCATACAAAAACCTGTAATGGGTATATCATTTTACTACAGCTGTTTTTCACATGTTAAATTGTCCTTCTTCTTGAGAAAACCAGTTAGAGTCACTATTTGGACATCAGAGTTTATTTATTGACATCTATTTTCAGACAAATCTGCCAAACAACGATCCAGCATGGGTAGCCACAGAAAGTAAGTTTTTTTTTTTGCAAACTTATTTTTCATACAATTAAACTATTTTAAAATTATTTGCTTAAAATTGATCGCAGATGCCTTCTGTAATGTTACTTTGCAAAAGTAAAGTCAAGTAAGGTTTTATTTTGCTTACATATCTGCCTAGTGTCCCATAAACAGGTCGTTTATTAACTTAATAAGTATGGCAACGGCGATCTATTTTAGGCCTAAAATGTATGTAGACCATTCCAAGTAAGATTTTTAAGCAGATAAAAATTGAAAAGATTTTAAAAAAAAACTTGGGCATAAATGGGTTAAGTTCAGATGACCAAGGTTGATGTACTTTTGTTTTTTAAGACTGCCATGTCAACGAGAATTAAGTCCAGCTCAATGTTTTTGGAATTTAGATAGACTAATTTTCTTCGTTATAGTTACAAATTGGCTGCTGTTTACATTCAAAAAAGACAAAACTAAATTAAATTGTACATTAAAAATGAGTTTTTTGTGCGAAATCATGTTATTTGAGGAAAAATACCTAAACTGATGAACTTGTAAAGCAAAATTTCATCTTAATACAAAATTTTCATAACTTAAGATTAATAAGAAATAGAAATATCATAACGGTAAACGTTAGGGCTGGGCAATATCACAATTTTAATGCCACGATATATCGTTCTCCAGATATCGGTATCTTCAATAAATTGTCATATTTAGGCCCACTAATTAAATATTTTATGGGATGTAATAAAAAGGATCTAAATGCAATGCATATCACACATAAGTAAATATCTAAAGTAGAGAGCAGCCATAGACGCTCTCAGTCTCAAAAATTAATTTGACTGTTTTTTTAAGTAAATGATTCAATTGTTAGTGAGAAAAACCAAATGCATGAAGAAAAAATAAGTATTAATAAGGCAAAAAAAAAAAGAATCCTTCAAAATTTCGGACATTCACCCGGACAGATGCTTTCCCAATTTCCAGATTCTCGGCTCAATTAAGTTCCACTGATCCCCAGGTGCCTAACAATAAAACAAAAAGAAAGAAAATGATCTTTTCCCACGTGGGTCCTATTGATCGCTGATCTGACAGCACGAAGTGAGTTTCCCTTCGTATTGTCAGTTTAGATCTGATTAGGTTGTGTCTTCACGCACCATCAATCCAATTCTGAGAACTATTGTAGTTCTCGTCACATCCTTCTTTTTATCTCAAGCGAGTCCTACTTTGTATTTTATTTTTGCCTTAGTGAATTGCTACCTTGTTTCAATTTTAAAAGCTAACTAAGCAATTTACATTACCATGTAAATTACTCTGTTAACTTCGAGGTAGTTAAAATTGATGAATCAAGAGCAGTATTTTTAAAAGATACTCAATTTGATGTTCCTTTTTAACCGATTTCAAAAAGAAGACGATTATCAACTCAAGGGAAATCAAAAGCTTGCACCAATCTATCTTTTTTCGAACCGGGTCCGAGGTACACCACCAATGGTGTACCTTAATTCTACAGTGAACTCTCACTCATGCGCCGGCCCAAGGGACCAACAGAAAAAGGTGCGTAAGTGAGAGAGACGTATAAGTGAACAAGCTTATTTAAAGAACTAAAACGCAACATAGGTTCTAATGAGAGAATGAATAAGAATGTTTTGTAGACAAGGGATATATTACTACGGTTTGGCAATTAGGAAAACACAAATTGTAGCAAACCTAGTTAAACTGTTCCCTTTAACATGATCCATAATAGGTAATTGTCCCTCTCCGAACTCTAGTTCATGCGGAAAAAATGCCTTCCGTGAGCAATAAAGGCGGAAGATTAAAGAGGAAAGTGAAGAAAATGCTTACTTTTTAAAGAAAAAAAAATATATATTTTTTTTATATATCTTTAGAGGAACGCATAAACGAATAATACTATCATTATTTTTCTATGGAATGTGCTAGGACCATTTAAAATCGTCGTATAAGTGAAAAAGGGGCATAAAAGAGGAGGTGTATAAGTGAGAGTTCACTGTATTTGCATTTTTTCACCTTTCAATTATTGTGTGCTGAATACTTCCATTAAAATTCCGATAAAAAAATATGATGTATATGACAGTAAAATCTGTAAATCCGCTTTGCACTACGAAAAAAATTTTATGTTTTATTTCAAGTAAATATAAACAAACAGGGGAAGAAGTAAAAATAGGTCCAAGGTGCCCCACCTTTCTCTTCTTTTTTTTTTTTTTTTTTTGAAAGTACATCAGATACAGCAACACAGCAAGGCAAAATGCATAAAAATCATCCAGGGTAACCCCCTGTCCTTGTCCTATCTTTATGTGAATGTGTTGCTGTACTGTGAATGTGTGTAAACGGGGAACCCTGTGGCATGTGTGTACTGTGGAAGTCAGACTGCCCATCAAATTGTACGGTAAGTGATCCAGTAGTCGGCCAGTCTCCAGTGACAAGTCTCCACAATGACATAAAACTCCTCATAAATAGTACAATTTTAATTCAAAATCAGATGTGACGCATTCACACATTCATGTACCTATCCTCAATCATCGACCAGTGGCAGTTAAATTTTGAGTACTTTTTTTGAATTAGTAATGAGTCATTTCATTTTGAATGGTGTGCTCGTCATCCAAGATTGCGATTCTGCTTATTTTTCAGCTAAGATGATTCTGTGGCCGACTACTGAAGCATTTACTAGTGTTGACAACAGCTTGGATTTTAACATTTTTTTTTTTTTTTAATTTCTGAAAAGAAGTAGGTGACTCACTATCAGAAAGGTTCATTCTAAAGTTTTACCTTGTTTTTGTTGCTGTATTGATAGCTGAAAGTTCTAGGTTAGCCAAGATCAAAAAAAGATCTCTTAAATGGCCGACTACTGGAGCACTTTATACCCTAGTACAGTTAAAAAAAATGAAACAGCGCAGCCTAGCTGGCACAAAACTACAAACAACTAAGTCCTAAGTTTCAAAACTATATCTAAACATAGCTATACAAATATCACTGCAACTTTTTTTAACTGTTATGGTATGCTGCCTGCATTTGATATAGTAGAAAAGTAGTAGTTTCGTAATACACTGTTGCTATTGATATCAAACTAACACCTAGGATTTATCTACTCTAAATAACCTCATAGGGACTGTTCATAAATGATTTCATGCTTTTTTGCAACACATTTCAACGCCCCTCCCCACCACTCGCACACCTGTCACAAAGTGTCATACTTCGCCTTTGCCCCACCCCAGCTTCGAGCACTGTTTTTCATACGCATCGTCTTATTTTAAAATCCCGTGATGTCACAGTTCATGTTACTCCCTCCCTCTTCCTTGTCCCAAACTGTAACGATTTCGCGACCCTCCCTCCCCCACTCAAACCTTTCAGAAAATATTTATACACTATTACCTGGTTTTAGTTCTTCAAGTAAAATTTCAGTTAATAAATGTCCATCACTCTGCCATCACCCCATTAGACGCCCCCGAAGGCAATAACCACTCTCATGAAAACTCGGTAAAAATATTACTCTTTCTCTCCGTATATGCTTTGATAGAAGCTTGGGAGGATTTAACGCCAAAGGCTCGCCATCAATGGGACATTTATTGGATCGTCGTTAGACGACAACAATTAATTTAAGAAATTGCTTCTTAAATTAACTAATATTTCTCCAAATCGGGAAAAGTAAGTCTTTATCTGAAGAAAGCTCATTTGTATAAGGAAATAAAGAGGTCTGACATCGATATTTTGCTGGTTAATTCTAACTCTTTTGAGTTAATTCACAAAATATGGATGGATTAACTCAAAAGTTAATTCTTAGTCAAAGAATAACTCATTTTGACTAAGATGTTTGCTTATTTATACTACAATCCCACTTATGTATAAGCTTTTCACTAAATGTCATTTCATCTCTTTATAAAGGGTTTTAAAAACTAGTTATGTAAATAAGCAGAAATAATCAAAATGAAAGTTAACATTTCAAGAATTCTCCCCCCCCCCTCCACACACATTTTCTTAAAAGATGAGATATGAACTTTGCAAAACAATCTTAGAAGCTGGTGCAAACTTTGTAAATAAAAACACAACTTCAATGTTCCTACTAATTATTTCCTTACTCTTAATTTAATTTCTTATTAATGAAGACATTATCAAAAATGTCTATAAAAGTAAAATTCCGCGATTTTAATTAAAATTAACTACATGTAATTAACTTTCAACAGTAAACTTTTACTATTATAAAACAGTTTAATTAAACTAGTTTTAATTGGGAGTAGGCATTTTTAGTTCTACATAAAAGGCTGTCCTGGTCTAAACTGCCTTTTTTTGAACAAAAAACCGTCATCTATAATGTCTACAGCATAAAAAACTGTATTTTTTTCCAATTTCTCTGTGCAAATAAATTTTAGTAATAAATCTTTGTTTTATGCCGATTTCTTTGATACTTACCTCCTCTTGTTTTAACATACAGTAAATTAATAAAACTAGGGCTCTTCCCAAACGTGTTTCCCTTTTCTTAGTTTGGAACAAGAGTAATTTAAATAATCAAGTTTGACTTTCAATTATGAAGCACGGTCTTAATTATCATATATGTAGAAACAAAGCATAATTTGTTTCTTTTAACATTCCTTCAAGAGAACACTTTTGCATATTTACAGGATAGAGTTTTCAAAACATGTTTTGCTTAGACCTCATGAATAATTCATTTGAATCAATAGCTGTGTTTGAGTAAAGGAATATACTTTATTCCCATTTATAGGAATAAATAGTTCTACGGAGCAATAATTTAACCCAGTAGCCTAAAAACGGGACGCTTGTTAGTTCCTGCAGACAAAGACCTGTAATGCGTATATCCTTTTACTAAAGCTGTTTTTCACAAGTGGAATATTCTTTCTTCTTGATAAAACCATATGAAGCCGCTAGCTGGACATTTGAGTTCATTTATTGACAGTTATTTTTAGGTAAATGAGTCAAACAACGATACAGCATGGGTAGTCGCAGAAAGATGGTGTTTTTTGCGAACTTATTTTCCATAAAATTAAACTATTTTAAAATTATTTGCTTAAAATAGATCACAGAAGTCTTCCGTAATGTTAGTTTGCAAAAATGATTTTAATATTTTTGTATAATCATGCTTATTTACTGATATAATATATGCCCAGTGTCCCATAAACAGGACATTGAATAACTTAATAAATATGGCAGCGGTGATCTATTTGACGCCTAAAATGTATTTAAAACATTCCAAGTAAGAGTTTTAAGCAGATAAAAATTGAAAAAAATTGCTAAAAAAAACTTGGGCATAAATGGGTTAAAGGGTGAAAAAAAAATATATTGACGATCGCATTTTCCGGAAAACATGACCGTTTCATAAAGAAAGACCTATCATCAGTTCAGATTACTTTCCCGTTAAAGTAAAAAAAGGCGAAGAAAGCATTAAAAGTGGCTTAATGCATCTTAAAAATTAGAGGCAAAGTTCAAAAAAAAAGTCAAAAATAAATGAAATAATCTTATTTATTGTTTTTCTAGCGTGTTCTTTACCACTAGAAATGTTGCGGTTTCGATCTTGTCATTTTATCCCTTTTGTATGATTTTTTTTCACAGGCTAATTTTGATCACAATTCCTAAGAATATATTTTAGTATAAATAATATTTCTCAAAGATGCATTTCTTTGGTGCTTCCTTAACCCATTAATGCTTAGCGTCCTTTTTTGGGGGGGGGGGGGGGATGGTCCGAAAAATGGTCTGAATTTCCCCAAAATGAACATTTCAACCAAATAATAGTGTTCAATACTTCGGTGTTGTCTCAATTCGTTATTAACAGATTACAGCACATAACCATTGTAAAGTGTGTTCTGTAGAGTTTTAATATGATCTTTATCAAAAATGACATCGTTCACAATCTCAAGGAAAAAAGCTAAGTTTTCAAAGTTATTCCCAGATTCCCAGTTTATGTTAATTGCTGATTTTATTTCTTCTTATAAAGTGTCTTTTTAAATATTACATCGTATTTCTTCTTATAAAGTGTCTTTTTAAATATTATATCGTAGGCAGAAAAAAAATTTAGTAAAAACAGTATGTACCCTCTGGGGTCTATCGTAACTTTTAAGGGAAGATTTTTCTTTCCTTAATAAAAAAAATATTTTTTACATAATACTTTTTTTTATTATTTTTCTGTCCATTAAACACTGTTTGTAACCAGTGTACAAAATATCTTTGGGAAAAAAATGTCAGGCATTAATGGGTTATTACTAGGGATGCACCGATTAATCGACTATTACCGATTAATCAGCGGGAAGAAATATTTCTTAATATTTTTTTTTCAAAGCCTTCTGTGAATAAAAAACTACGATTAACAAATTTATTTACAGTAAATCAATTTAATTTTCTACGAACATTGCAATGACATGTAATATGAAAATGTACACAGTAAAAACAAAACTAGTTCAGAAAGTGAGTAAAACTGAATGAAATTTTAAAAAATAACCCTGGCAAGTGATATTCACTCGAAACTGATACAAATAATTAAATTCCAGGATTTCAAAATAGATACTATTCCGTTTTATTTATATTGGGCCAGCTTTTGCCGAATAAAGGACGGAATTTTATTTTTAAATAAAACTTCTTTAAGTAGGTCTTAAATGAATTTACAACGAATAAATTTTATAAACTTTCTGCAAACACAATGATAGCATGTAATACAAAAGTGTAATGAGAAATTAATTTGTTTAAAAAATCATATCAAATGAGAGAATTGTTTATCGTGAAACCTTGAACCCCTTGATAACAAAGCTCTAGCTACGTGCCTGTGTTGCATTTAAAAATATAACTTGTGTACTTTTACGAATATTGTTCTTAAATGCAAGTTGCTCTGCCCCAAACTATACATACATTTCTGTATATTTATTTTTTTTTATTTGCTTTTTTTAGTTGGGAGCTTCTTAAATTTTCTATTATTGAATAACTACCCAACTTCATTCTCACTCAAATTTAAACGTTCAAATAAAGCAGATACTAATAATTCAGTAAATGAATTATTTTTACTGACAGAAAAACATTCTTTTCGTCGAAATATCACATAAGTATAGCTTGTTTTTCATGCAGTTCACGTTAAAAAAAATTTTTTTCATGCGCCGTGTAAATAAATTAAAGACCAGTTCAAAGCAAGCACAGCTTGTTTTCCTGGGTAAATGCGAATTCATAAAATTGAAAGAAAATAGCTTTCGGGATATTCAGCTATTTTACATTTTGTGATAAAAAAAAAGTTGAAGAATAAGAGAATGCAATTCCTTTGAATCAGAACGTAATTGGATGACGTGTGGGTTGCTATGGTAACTAATGTTAATCGAGTAGAAACAGTTGAAATCGTCTGATTTGTTTTGCCTGTGTTTCTAAACCGTAAAATTTAATGCACATAGTTTCTTAAAATTATGATGTCTAGACTTAAAGTATGTGAATAAATAGAGGGTATAAGTGATGGATGCAAGAAGTTTTGGTTGAATTACATCAAGATGATTTAAACTAGAATTGACTTTAAAATGAAAATTATATACAAATACATTTTAAAAAAGGTTTGTAAACTTCGAATTTCTTGAACTGTTATAGTCATACCAAAAAGTTTAACCATGTTGTAAAATTGGGCGGGATTGAATGATGGTGGCACAAGTCTTTTTTACAAACTTAGTTTAAGGTGGATTTGGGTTCTTTAGTTTGACTACTACACTTTGTTCACGGAAAAAATAGAGTGGAAATAAACAAGCAGCTTGCTAGAAGGTTTGCTGCAATGCCACTTTTCAGGATTTTCTCTTGAAGAAAAAAAAAGTTAACCAATTGGATTCACATTCGTCGTCTGATTGGCACTAATTTGTGTTTGTCCAAGGCAAACAAGTGACTGACGTCGCCAAATTTTGCATTTCTTTGTTTGCATCAAGTCGGTCTTTCTCGTGAACGAAAGACGGATCAAAAAGTAATGCCTCCTGCAACGCATAAATACTTTATTAATGAGCTTATAAGATCAAAAGTTGTTATAGATTGTAGCCTGAACTTGTCTTTGGGTAAAACAACCGTTCACTGTAGTCACCGAGAATTTGAACACATTTGTACAATCGTTGAACCAAGTTTTCAAAATCAGTTTGTAAAAAACTTTGTGGCTTGCTTTTTGGGACGGATTTTAAAACTTTTTTTGGTCGTGAAAAACAGTATAGCTGCATTCCTGCTATTACACTTTACTCTCTGGTTCATAAGGTACGCTCAGATCTCATTTTCAGTGACCACATTTGTGAAGAAGTTGCTCCCGTTTCAAAGGCACCCCAGGAGCTGTTAACAAACTCCCACTCATCTCCCAGGATTATCAATAGATAATTGCTTGGAAACCCACTAAGCACAACTGTGTGATGTCCCAAATCAGCAAATAGAATGTTGCTAAAGCAGCGACATAAGAAGCTTTCAATGCATCAGCACCATGCTGAACTGTAACGCGTCTGTCTGTCTTCTTTAACCTATTAATGCCTGACATTTTTTCCCCAAAGATATTTTGTATACTAGTTACAAACAGTGTTTAATGGACACGAAAAATAATAAAAAAAATATTATGTAAAAAATAATGTTTCTATTAAGGAAAGAAAAATCGTCCCTTAAAAGTTACGACAGACCCCAGAGGGTACATACTTTTTTTACTAAAATTTTTTTGGCATGCTATATAATATTTAAAAAGACATTTTGTAAGAAGAAATAAAATCAGCAATTAACATAAATTGGGAAGCTGGGAATAACTTTGAAAACTTAGCTTTTTCTTGAGATTGTGAATGATGTCATTTTTGATAAAGATCATGTTAAAACTGCTACAGAACACACTTTACAATGGTTATGTGCTTCATTCTGTTAATAACGAATTGAAACAATACCAAGGTACTAATTGAACACTAATCTTTGGTTGAAATGTTCATTTTGGGGAAATTCAGACCCTTTTTTGACCGTCCTTAAAAAGGGATGCTAGGCATTTATGGGTTAATCGATTCATCAACACGTTCTCGATTTGCAGCTTTGACTGATGTTGTTAATCAGTTGCTCCTTGATTTATCTAAATTTATGTGTCTAAACTTCTTCAGCCAGCACCGCACATTGCTCATGTCCATTACAGCATCCCCATAAACATTTTTCAAGCGATTAAGGATTTTCTTAGGAGCACAGCTTTTTTTCCAGAATCTCAATGACAACTCTTTCTTTTAGCTCTCCAAATCCATGATTCTAATCTAACAATCTAAAAAAGATTATGCGTACAAGTAGATTAAGGATACACCTATAATATCATGCATTGATACTCTGGTATATGTAAAAGGAAGATAATTTACAGCGATGGAGGCATTACTTTTTGACCCCCCCCCCCTCTTGTAATTATCGGAAAGTGGTACACTCCAAGAAACATGGTGGAAACTTATGAGTTTGTAGTTATTTAAATTATGGTAGATAATTCAGATAATGTTTATCTGGTGTCTTAAGCATAGATATTATCCGTGTTATTTTCTTTCTAATTCTTTAATCTTCTCAGTTGTACCTTAGAATCAGACTAGAGAAAGTCGAAAAATGGCGATTTGCACTCTATTACTGCATTGTAAGTAGATTCTTATTCCGCATCGACATATGAAAACATTATTTTATAAAACAAATTCCTTTTCTTTTTTTTTTTCTTTGTTCGCAGCGTTGAAAGAACGTGAGTTCTATCCTTCGTATGCAACAGATAAATGTTTTCGCGATTTCCTGAAAACTAACGTAGATAGACGTTAACCCATTAATGCCTGACATTTTTTTTCCAAAGAAATTTTGTATACTGGTTACAAACAGTATTTAACGGACAGAAAAATAGTAAAAAAAATATCATGTGAAAAATAATTGTTTTTATAAGGAAAGAAAAATCGTCCCTTAAAAGTTGCGATAGACCCCAGAGGGTACATAATTTTTTTGACTAAAATTTTTTTCTACCTACGATATAATATTCAAAAAGACATTTTATAAGAAGAAATAAAATCAACAATTAACATAAACTGCAAAGCTGGGAATAATTTTGAAAACTTAGCTTTTTTTCTTGAGATTGTGAACGATGTGATTTTTGATAAAGATCATATTAAAACTGTTACAGAACACACTTTGCAATGGTTATGTGCTGCAATCTGAAAATGACGAATTGAAACAATACCAAGGTACTCATTGAACACTATTATTTGGTTGAAAGGTTCAGTTTTAGGGAAATTCAGACCCTTTTTTGGACCGTCCCTAAAGAGGGACGCTAGGCATTAATGGGTTAATCTGGCTCTGAGTTTACAGAAAATTGAATTAATAAGAAAAATAATAAACCTTCGTAAATAAAAGCAGCTTCTAGAGTATAACGCAAAAGAAAATAGAGCTAAATAAATATTATTCGATGAAAAAAAAAACTTAAAACTTCTTTGAAGATGATTTGTGGATACAAAAACTTTTTGCTCATTCGCTTTGCCCAGAACGTATATCAATCTTCAACTATGTTTCTAGTGTTTACGTAAGCCACAAATATGTTGGACATTTTGCTGACTGGAAATCGGAACTGAAACCACACTCGTCAGAAAGGAATTGAAAACACTTGAAAGTCCCATTTGACGAACACGACAGTCTCTAATCGAATCCCCAACTCCAAAGAGTGGCAAACCAATTATTCGGTGATGGATGCCCTCCCGAGGCTGTTCAACGGTTCGGCACATATTGCACACTCGACGTGAAATGTAATAACTGCCATTAGTTCGCGTTGGAATAATATTGACTCCAACTGAAGTTTCTCAGGATGTCTTCAATAAAGTTTATTTTTGTATTTTTACAACCGAATCGTTCTACATAGCTGTGTGAGGCTTCGGTGATAAAAAGGATTGAACTTTCACTGGGGGGAATTTATTTTTTGTGCAGCTCACGAAATCATGTAATTAAGTAATTATTAACATGAAGTAGGAATTTTTCTGTGGATTTTTGTGTTAGTTATTTATTTCAATAAAACTGAGACAGCACTGTAACTGTTCATACATTTGCATATAAAGCTACTAGGGCATAGGTTACAAAAAAATTATATATATATATATGCAAAGATAGAAATTATGCAATTTCTCTCATGAAACATTTTACTTCCGTAGTTGTGTGTGTTAATTATACATTTGCCGGTCAAATTTTGTTATAAGATTAATTTTTCATTGAAAATTGCTCGCAAATGTTTCGTAAATATCCTAATTTTAAAACTAGGTTTCTTTGTTTCTTGCACAGTTTTACTTTCTGGCATTGGATAATCGCCAAAACATATATATATATATATATATGTATATACAGGGTGTTCCGTAACAAATTGTACAAACTTTGAGGGGAGTTAGAGGGGATGATAACAAGCAAGAAACACCTAGGAACATAGGTTCGGAAACGCATAGTTGACGAGCTACATATTCACAAAGTTATCAAATTATGTCAGAATGGTTCGTTATTACGACGGTTGGTTATTATTTCGGTGCATTTTTTGGGCAACAGGCAGCAAAATTTCAACAACCGCTTTAACCTTTCTTAAATATTTAATATTATGCAAAACCTTTGTTTGATATTAAATTAGGGACTACAGATTTGTGTGTCTGTAGCACTTGAGCATCGCTTTTGTGACCCTATGTTCCCATGCGATTTGCTTCAAATTATCGTCCCCTCTAACAACCAAACTTTGTCCCAATATTTAAGTTACACCCCAGGTTGATAGGGGGCAAGGGTTTAAGGGGAGGTAGGGGACATCAGAAACAATCAAAATTGCAGAACAATCCGTAGTCAGGAATGCCTTCATTAGACGCTAGGCGGCGTTGTTCACAGAAGCATACGTGCTCTCTCTCAGTAGTCATTTTAGCTGCAAGTGCCCACAGAGAAGTATGGAACGTTTCACGGATACGGAGCTTGCAGATATGCACCTTATTTATGGTTTAGTAAACGAAAATGGAAGAGCGGCTCAGAAGCTGTATCGGGAAAGGTTTAAAAAACCGTCGTAATAACGAGCCATTCTGACACAATTTGACAACTTTGTGAATATGTATCTCATCAACTATGCGTTTCCGAACCTATGTTCCTAGGTGATTCTTGCTTGTTATCATCCCCTCTAACTCCCCTCAAAGTTTGTACAATTTGTTACGGAACACCCTGTATACATATATATATATATATATATATATATATATATATATATATATATATATATATATATATATACGGGGTGTTTTATAAAAGATGGGCAGGACATTGAAAGGTTGTAGTACACATCCAAACTACTTTCATCAAAGAATGCGTGGTTGGAAATCTCTTACAAATTTTGCTGGTGCAGTTAGAAACTTGGCGCTTGAAAACGCTCTGCGGCTTGGGCTGCTAGCTCACCAGATCTTTCATGCCTCAATTGCTTTTTGTGGGGACAACTGAAGGCTCTTATGTTTGAGAAAGCCCGGAACTCGCTTCCAGACGAGCTCTTGGGTCGATGATATGAGGAACTCGTCTGGAAACGAGTTCCTCAAGAACCGCTGCAGAGTAATTGCACGAAATGCCTGCATGTTTTCTCGAATCTTCCCCGTTCGTTTCTTCGTCGCTTGCATAACTTCTAAAGGTAACTGTTTGGAACATTTATTGTGATCTCATGTCATTAAATGTGCTTTATTAACATAACCGTTCTTTGGGACTTTTTGCATCGTAGCACATTTGGCACCTTCTAACGCAATTGCGAGTTATTTCTGACCGTGCATTCACTGAGGAAAGTTTTTTGTTTTGAGTTGTATTATAACCTCTTAACACTCGGTCTATCTTTTATGAACCACCCTATGAAACTTTTAATGCAAGTTTGTCCGAAGCAGCGTTGGACTTTTCAACGTGTACGAAGTACACAAGTAATCCTTTCATCTACGTGTTAATGGAATCGGCGAGTGCAAAAAAATTACGTTAGTCAAGAATTCCAAATTTTTCAAGAGAGAGAAAAGCCGTCTGAACTCTCACATTGTTTCTACGCTCAACGTTCAGAAGAGGGTATCCGTTTCTTTCGAACTACTAACCTAACTACGAGTTTGTAGAAAACACTCATCTTGCCTGTCAGAGCTTGTTTTAATTTTAAAAAAAGAAATTTTTGAATTTTTGTGGCTTTGCTTTAACGAATTCAATCGTCGAAAGACTTAATTTGTTTACTTTCTCTTATTGAATAATTTTGCGTTTACATTTAATGACATTTTTAAAGAATACTTTACGTAGGTTTTTTTACGCGTTTTTTATTTCCATTATTTTATTTTTCTTAATATATTTAATTCAATTTTCTTTTTGATAAGTAGGGTAAAAACGCAGGTGCTTATTACAATATTTATTTCATTAATCATTTTATCTAGCAAACAAAAACTTACAATTTTTCAGCCTTCAAGTGAAATAAGAAAAAAAAACATACAACCTGAAGATGGTCAGGTTTTAGGGAGAACTTAAAGCCAATTGCTTTTTAGCAGAAGTATGAAAAGTTACTATTCCAACACCTGATCCCAAAAAATATTTTGCCTGGAAGCACTTTGTTGGCTTGATCTCCAAAATACTTATCCCATGTCTTTTCTATATCTTTTCGCTTACATCTTACAAAAGACAGGTAATTCTTTTTTCTTCTACCTCGAGATTTTGAAATAGAAGCTGAATCCTTATTCATTTTTTTTCTTACTTTTTTATTTTTGAGATAGCATTTTGAAGTTTCACGGATCTAGTCTTCTAAAGGAACTAGGCGTTTGACGTTGTTTATTATGTTTGTTGAAATGTGAAGAATTATTTGCGGAAGAATTGTTTTGAGTGCGAGAATTTCATTTTGTAGATTTGCAGAAAAAATGTGTATTTTTTTTCAAAAGATGTTCGCAATAAAATTCGTCAGAAAAATAATTCCCCTTACAGAGTTTTTCATACAGTTCTGTTTAAAACAGTGGCTCTGCCATCGTGTTATTAGATGCAAGAGCTGACATACATTAAAAATCAAGATCGGCTGTCGCCTCTCTCGCCACGTGGCGAAATAGAAAACATGTCGACTGATAGTATTAACATCAGTCGCCATCCGGTCGCCACTTCCGCCAACCCCACCTTTGGTTGCAATTGACAATAATGCCGTTAATTAGTACTGCTAACCTTTAATCATACTGATAACTTTCATGATTTAGCAGAAATTTGAAAGTAAATTCTTTGTATGGTTACTTCTTTTGATTTATAAAAACGTAGGGACTAATAAATTTGCTTTTACTCGTCACAACCGCCCAGTAAAATTTCTCTTTCTAGATCTTTAACGGACCCACTGAGTTAAAAAAAAAATAATTACACTGAAGCGCTTGAAGTAATGCAGAGTTAGCAAAGGAAGATGAAAAGAAATACTGTAGTTCAAATGTAGAGTTGGCAATTCTTTTAAAAACGTGTACAGTCCACCTTAGAATTCTTAGCATTCATCCTTGGTAGTGCCGTTTCCAGGGGGAAGGGAGTAAGCCGGGGCAAGATTCTGTAGTTGGCAAATTCATGCTATTTCTGCGTCTTTACTTTGAAACTGGGTATAAGAACTTAAAAAAGGCGGTTAATAAGAGTTCTTCAGTAAACATGATCTATAACGAGAAGCGAGAAGTATAGTGTTACGATTGTTCAATGTGATGAGAGAGTGAGAAACTAGAAACGATTCTTGTCTTATCCCTGGTCACTTTCCTTACAGTCCGTGGAGTTAGTGCAAAAATATTTCACTTCCGGATACCAGTCTGAAATTTTATGTGGGGCTTATATTCACATAGGAGGACAAAAAAACGCCGGGAGACACTTGATCGGAGGTCAAGGTCATTCTGTGATGACGTCATCAAAATGGCCGCTTTTACAGGTAAACACGTTCGTTTAACTGCTTAAAATTCTACCATAGATTCAAATATTGCAAAACTTAAATGTATCATCTGAAAGCTCTTTAAAAGATCTATTTAGAAATATTTAATTTTTCTTTCTGAAGTCAAGGTGGTCTCACCTGTAATGACGTCATCAAAATGACCGCTTTTACAGGTAAATACGTTTGTTTAACTCCCCCTAAAACTCCATCATAGATTGAAAATATTGCAAAACTCAAACGTATCAGCTGAAAGCTCTTTAAAAGAGCTATTTAGAAAAGTTTAATTTTTCCTTCTGAGATCAAGGTCCCACCTGTAATGACGTTATCAAAATGGCCGCTTTTACAGGTAAATACGTTTGTTTAACTCACCTAAAACTCCATCATAGATTCAAATATTTCAAAACTAAACTATATAATCTGAAAGCGCTTTAAAAGATCTATTTAGAAAGATTTAATTTTTCTTAATGAGGTCAAGGGCACACCTGTGATGACGTCATCAAAGTGGCCGCTTTTACAGGTAAATACGTTCGTTTAACTGCTTAAAACTCCATCATAGATTGAAATATTGCAAAACTCAAACATATCATCTGAAAGCTCTTTAAAAGAGCTATTTAGGAAGATTTAATTTTTCTTTCTGAGGTTAAGGTACCACCTGTAATGACGTCATCAAAATGGCCGCTTTTACAGGTAAATACGTTTGTTTAACTCCCCCTAAAACTCCATCATAGATTTAAATATTTCAAAACTCAACTATATCATCTGAAAGCCCTTTAAAAGATCTATTTAGAAAATATTTAATTTTTCTTACTGAGGTCAAGGGCCCACTAGGGTGGTTCAAAAAAAATTTTTTTTTTGCTACGGACCAAGGCGCACCCTATTTTTTTTACATTTATGTATAAGATCACCCTCCTAAAATTTCAGCTCCCTACTGTTAATGAAAGATGGTGCTCAAACACCCTTCATTTTTACGCTTTTTCGTAATTTTCACAATTTTTGAGTTTTTCAGACTAAAGAGACCAGTTTCTTGGAAGAGTTTTTTTTTCAATTATTCTCATTTTCCAACGCATAAATATTAGTTCAACCAATGGGAAACTTTCTTAATCGTTTGAATCTATATAGCAACACCTTTGATACAATCAATTATTTAGTAGATCGCAGCATACAATGTAGATTGCAGTACTACTTGTCTACATGTTGTGCTATGATTTTCAAAATTTACACTTGCCAAAATAGAGTTGTGAAAGAGCTGTGCAAAATGTTTTTTATGTTTTTAAAGTAGTAGGGATGTAGAGAACATTTTTTCAAGATTTAAAGTTTTAAACTAATAGTGCTAAGAGTATCACAAGAAGAATGAATTAAATTATAAAAACTAATTGCAAAAAATAAAGTATTGTAGCTAGTCTGGCATAGAACTAATCTGAAATGTAGGCAAAGATATTTACTTCGTGCTTATTTTGGTCATCATATTCCCCACAAGTTCTATTCTTTTTAATAACTTTAAAGTGAAAAAATGTTTGGCAAAGAATTAAACAAAAAAAAAAGAATGTTGCACATAGAACTTAAAAAATACTTTAACAAGTTTGAAACTTCAACTGTAAGCTTTTTATAAATCTATATAGATGAATCTATGATCACTCTTGCTGATTGTAAAGAGATAATTGAGGTATTATTAGTCAATTAGGGAGCTTTTCTGAGAAAATCCAGTCTCTTATATGCCTCAAAATATTCTTGTTCCTATACAAGAAAGAGATTTTTCATTTAATCATGAGCGAAAAAACCTAGGTACAACACTTTTTGCAATTTCAGCGCCTTTTTGTACAGTAAAACAGATAGATTGAACATTAATAAATGTTCCATTTGCTTCTAAAACTTCTGGGAATATCTGAACTTGGAAAAAACCTTATAAGATATGAACGACCTGGAAATTGAAATAACTACTAGGACAGTTTTGTTAAAGTACTTGTGACACCTTTCTGGTGAATTAATTAGTTTGATTTAGTTTTTCGCATCAAATTCTAGTTGAAAGAAAAGCAAGTTATTACAAGAATAAATATGTGAAATATAACAAGTGTAGTACAGAACAATTGGATTTTTTTCAAACATGAATATTAGGGATTATTTTCTAACATTCTTCGTCCTACGCCCCAACGAATGCAAATATAATATCAATCACAGAATTAAAAGAAAAAAATAAAAATAAATAAATAATGGTGAATAACGTTGCTGAAGGAAATGTTCAAATAATTCAAGAATTTAACAGATTTTTTTTTTCAATAATGAGGACAATAAGCAGTTTCTTTTAACTGCTGTTGAAGCAAATTGAGTACTTATCCTTGCTGAGACAATAAAATATTCAATACTAAAAGTATCTCTCTCTCAAAAAAATCTATATATAAGTATACATAGAAAGTTGAATTGCATAGCAAGAAGTTTAAATATTTTGGCTTTAATTAAAAACTTCTAGCAAGTTTCAGTATAACAACACTGCTCGGCACAAAATGAACTTCAAATGTATCTGACAGTATTCTTGCTGTTTCTTATGGAAAATGCCACACTGAATCCAAATATGATCTTCGTTTCCCCCTTCACAGTGATCGCTCGAACATAACTGGAATAAATACACTAGGTGGCCAAAAGTATCCGGACACTTTCAAAAATTCACATTTTTACATATAGCTCGAGAAATAAGTGATCAATTGTTCTTTAACTTTAGTCATACAAAATATAGGCTTCACCGAACATTTCCAAGTTGAAATTAAATTACCCTTGCATTTGGGGGACGACAATAAGGGGGTTGAAAGAAAAACCGCTTTTTGACCATAACTCTTCGAAAATAGCTCGGAATAAGCTATCAATTTCAGTAATTAATTAGCATACTATGTATAATTACTGTACAAATTTTTATGAACGTACCACTCTTACTTCTGAAGATATGAAACATTTTTGAAAAAACGGCAATTTTATTTGAAGGGTTTTTGCTCATAACACGCAGAGTTTTTGATCAAACCTTATCACAACTTCAGGAAAGATGACAAAATACAAGAGAAAGAACATACTAAAGCGGTAAATAAAAATATTAAAAATTCGATGAGATATGAACGTTAAAAGGAAATAATTTTTCACGGCGCATGCGCGAACGACAGAAATTTATAACTACAAAAATATTGTAGCCTGATTTATACTACATCTTATAAAAAAAGTTCCAGTTGAATATCATGAAAAATGAAAAAGATATCAGCGATCTAGTGAGCTGTATTTCATTCATTTCGCAGACAATACATAAATAGTGAGGGTCTGTCCACAAAGAGCTATTTTTAAATTAAAGGTTATTGCGTCGTCTTTCAAAACCAACGTTTCAGAGGGTGTCTGGATACTTTTGGAAACGTACGTATAAGGTCTTTTTGGCCGAACAGACGAAATGTGACTTCTATGCCGAATATAAATTTTCAAACTGTATACAATTTAACATTGAAAAAAAATGATCGATTGTCACCACACTATTTGTGGACAACCCCTCACTATTTATGTATTGTCTGCGAAATGAATGAAATACAGCTCACTAGATCGCTGATATCTTTTTCATTTTTCATGATATTCAACTGGAACTTTTTTTATAAGATGCAGTATAAATCAGGCTACAATATTTTTGTAGTTATAAATTTCTGTCGTTCGCGCATGCGCCGTGAAAAATTATTTCCTTTTAACGTTCATATCTCATCGAATTTTTAATATTTTTATTTACCGCTTTAGTATGTTATTTCTCTTGTATTTTGTCATCTTTCCTGAAGTTGTGATAAGGTTTGATCAAAAACTCTGCGTGTTATGAGCAAAAACCCTTCAAATAAAATTGCCGTTTTTTCAAAAATGTTTCATATCTTCAGAAGTAAGAGTGGTACGTTCATAAAAATTTGTACAGTAATTATACATAGTATGCTAATTAATTACTGAAATTGATAGCTTATTCCGAGCTATTTTCGAAGAGTTATGGTCAAAAAGCGGTTTTTCTTTCAACCCCCTTATTGTCTTCCCCCAAATGCAAGGGTAATTTAATTTCAACTTGGAAATGTTCGGTGAAGTCTATATTTTGTATGACTAAAGTTAAAGAACAATTGATCACTTATTTCTCGAGCTATATGTAAGAATGTAAATTTTTGAAAGTGTCCGGATACTTTTGGCCACCTAGTGTATAAGTAATACCGAAAGGTTCTTTGCTGAAGGAAATCTGCGGTGTGACTCATATGTAACATGCGATGTTTCCAAGGTTTAAAAAAAAATTCACAGCTTGAAAAAGTTTTTGGACTTGGAAGTCATAGAAGGCAGTCCGATATTATTGTGTTGCACCAAAATATAAGTGTAAAATTTTGAAGCTGGAGAAAATGAGTTGTTGTTATGTCTCACTGATATATGTTAAATATTTTACGGAGTGGAGGGGAAAATACCCCCATGAGTCTCCTAACTTGGGAAAAGTGTTTATGATTTTGAACTTTTCACCTCTCTAGCCCTACAGAAGAATGTTAATGGTAAATATAATGCTTCCTTCCCCTCCAAATAATATCTATGAAATTGTCGAAATCTGATGAAAATAGGAGGGGAGGGGGCGCTATTTTCAAAAAGTGGGAGACAATGGGGGAAAAAGGTGGCCATATTAGGATTCAGGGGATCATTGAACATAAGAATCAGCAAGAATGATAGCAAAACACCTGGATTTTTTTTTTTTTTTTTTGCCGCTCGAAAAATGCTTGAAATTGACAAAAACTGGAGAATTATTTGAGCTTTGAGCACCGTCTTTTTATTTTAGTAGAAAGTTGAAATTTCGGCAGAGTATTAGGGTGGATAAAGGTAAAAAAATGAGCCACCGCCGTGACCTCTAGGACAAATTTTTTTTTTAACCATATGTTTGTGAACCACCCTATGGCCCACCTGTGATGACGTCATCAAAATGGCCGCTTTTAAAGGTAAATACGTTTGTTTAACTCCCCCTAAAACTCCATCATAGATTTAAATATTTCAAAACTCAACTATATCATCTGAAAGCGCTTTAAAAGATCTATTTAGAAAATATTTAATTTTTCTTACTGAGGTCAAGGGCCCACCTGTGATGACGTCATCAAAATGGCCGCTTTTAAAAGTAAATAGGGGAGAGTGGTAATGAATGGGCCATGGTGATGAATGGGCCACTAACAAAATATGAAAAAGTATTTGCATGAATTTTTTTTTGATGCCACCAATAGATGTAGCTATTTGTTCTACTAAACTCATCCAATTTTCATTCGTTTGCGCTGAGCCATTTTCAAACTAGAGTGGCCTGGTCAAGAATCTGAGTGAAAAGTAAGTTTTTCCCTTTTTAGTAAAACATTTCCTAGCTAAAATGTACCAAGTATTTCACTGCATACATATGTATAAGCTAGTCTTTCCATATCTATAAACTAATCTTAAGATGTATTTTGATGTTATCTAAATTCAATGTACTCAAAAAACCTAAATGTATTCCAAAAGTATAGGTGGGGCTGAATGGGCCACTATGTCATGGTAATGAATGGGCCACCTAAATATTGTTTTTCTTCCTTTTCGTTGGATTTTCGCATTAATATGAAACACAACTGACTGTCATAGATATAAGATTACTGTCGTCAAAATAGGTTTGTAGTAACTTCTAAATATAATTTGCAGATCTATATTATATTCCTATAGTACAATAGACCTCTGGTCGCAGTGCGTGGCTTGAAAAAGCCCCCCCCCCTCTCTCCTTCATATTATATTCCTCACAGTACAATTTCATTTTCTTTCTTGGTAACTTAAGTTAGATATTTCTTATTCCCGATGTCTAGTGAATTAAAAAAAAAAATTGAATTTTGACAAGTTTGAAAATGAAGATGAAGTTTTTGAAAGTGATTTTTAATATTATTTTTGAAATATATAAATTTTGTTAAATCATAGTGTGTATTATCTGTTATTTTTTTTTATATATATTAGATGTTATTTATTTCTTACAATCTCATTATTTAGTCATTTTTCTGCTACAATTGGTATGCATCAGTTTTATTTTAATTGCATCAGTTTTGATGTTTGTATAATTTTAAATCAGTATGATTTTGTATCATCATGTCAAGTGCCACATTTATTTTGTCATATTCAGCAAATAAAAGATTAAATCCACATGTTTTCATTGAATTCATTTAGTGGCCCATTCATTACCTTCGATGGCCCATTCAACCCCATAGGTGGGGTTGAATGGCCCAAATTTCAAAATTTTTATTTTCTACTATAATTCATTATAGACACGTGCTAATCCAACTTTTACGACTTTTTTAGATAGCTAGATAAGTAAAGTAACTAAAACACCAATTTAGAGTTAAAACAAAGTGTTAAAAAAAATTACAAAAATTCAAAGCCAAAAAGTGGCCCATTCATTACCACTCTCCCCTACACATTTCCAAAAATGGTCAAAATGGACTCAGCACACCTCAAAGCGTGAAAATCCTTCGAAATTCGAAAATTTTTACTATGTATTAGACATAGAATTAAGCAAAAAAAAAGTATGTATGTATAGTGGTTGTCAAGCTATTTACTCGAAATATATTTTAGAAAAGTGGAACTAGATTAATTCAAGAGTGGTTAAACATTACTATTTCAAGCTGAATTAAATCCAACGAGTGACGCCAAAAATTTAATTACCAAAACTTGGAAGAAAATTGTTGCTTAGAATTAAAAAAATCCTTTATAATGCTACCTTGAAATAAATTCTCTCAATCTAAAGAGCGACATATCCAAAGTTTATGTTTTGAAATTAACTCTCAAGACTCTGCAGAGTTCTTTAAAATTTTAATTTCCACGTCACGCTAAAGACAGGAAATGAATGCTAGCTTTTAAACTGTCAGCAACTTCTCAAGAAACATTTAATCTGGTAATTTTAGAGCTGCCACCATCACGAGAAAGTAAAAGACAGTGTTTTCGTTTATCGCATTGAACTTGGGAAAGATACAGTCATTCGGAATAACTCAGAGCTGTAGTATACTTATTTTTAACTGCCGCCTCTCTGTTTATACTTTAGTACTATAAGCACTATTTAGGGTTTTACCGCATTTTTTTGGCGTAAAACGGAAAAAATAGCTCTAAGCTATAGTGTATAGTTGTACGAAAAGGAAAAAGAAAACGATTATTTCTGTACTTTAGTACCAGAACGACGCAAGTCCGAAAATGGCGGTTTTCACTCTTTTGCTACATTGCATATAGAACATTATTCTGCATCGACCCATGAGAACGTTATTCTATAAAAGAAATTTCTTCAATTATTTAGCAGCGTCAAATGAGCGCGAGTCCCATCCTTTGCATGCATCCGACAATCGTTTTCGCCCTCTACTGAAAAGTGACGAAAATGGACTTACGTTAATCTGGTTCTGAGGTACTGATTTTACGCATTTAAAATGAATTATTAGCATGGTTTAAAGTTAGCATATCATTTATCGGGTAATTCTGAGCCACGTGCCACGTCAGAAATGGAATGGGGGCGGGGGGGGGTTGCAATTAACACACACACAAGATTGGCTGGACGACAGAAGCTATGTTGTTGTTGTCTCGTGCCATCCGGGGTGGCAATTTGGGGTGAGCTGGTTCACTTTTCCAATTGTACCTTCATTTGGTGTGAAGCAGGGACGTCATTTCGAATTTTTCCAGGGGGGGGGGGCAGAGGGTGCATACACAATGTAAAGTTTAATAAAAAATGGAAAAAACCACTCCCACTTATATGTCAGTACATTGATTTCCCAAAGTAAGTCAAGTCGGGGGGGGTGGCAATTGATCCCCCTAAATGACGGGCCTGGTGTGAAGCCCGACTCCCACAGTACACGTATGCCGTAGAGACCAGTTCATTCATAGGGTAGGCAACTAATCACAGCAAAACAACACATTCACACAAGGACAAGAGAGGGAAAGTACATCCATGTCCGAGCCGGGATTCGCACCCGGGACCACTTCATCCGTAGTCAGACTTCTCTGATCACTAGACAAGGATTAAAATGAATTATTGGCATGGTTTAAAGTTTTCATGCTTTTTACAGTAATTCTGAACCACGTTAGAAATGGATTTAGGGGAAAATGTTAGTTATGAGACTGAGTGGCTGACAGAAGCTATGCTTTTATTCAGGGCTGTGGAGTCCGAGTCGGAAGGATTTTGGACCAAAGGAGTCGGAGTCGCTGAAAAACATGTCGATTCCGACTCCGACTCCAACCACCTACGATTTGTTTGAAATTTTATGGAAGTGAAAGCATGTCTTTGAAACTAACATCTAAAAATTTTCAGTTTCCAATGTCCAAATCCTAATCATCTAGGATCCCTAAAAACAGGTCTTCAAAATGGCGGGTCTGTTTTGTGAAACGAATTGCTATGTTTAGGCTTATGTTGCAAAAAAGTTTATAACACTCTAGGTCCGAAACGTTAAGAGCTTGAAGTGCATTTATTTGCTAATACGGTCAAGCTTTTTTGTGAATTTGAGCTCATTAGATTTTGTGTAGCACGCATGCAACCTGTTGAGAAAACATGGTGTAAGTTTTTCTTCCTAGATTTAAAAGTGACATGAAATCTAAACAAACATAATGCAAAAGCTCGTACTTCGTAATTTTTTTGGAAAGTATTTGTTTTGAACGGGTTACAGTTGCAGAGCTTCAATATTGATTAAAAAAAATATTTTGTCATCCAAAGTCGCTATTAAAATTCTTCACGGGAAAAATAGCCGATTTTCCACTCATTATAGATGTAGTTTGCCACTTTCAATCTTCTTTTTCGTCAGAACGATTGGAAAGAGCAGATTTTTTCTATCAAAATAGGTTTCTTTTTGATTGTGTTCTTTTCATGTATAGTTTTTGTTGTTTTTGCAATAAAATATGCATTGAATCTTTTAAATGACGGAATTGTTTTCAAATATCGTATTTACGTTGCACTTAAAGTGGAATATCCGTATAAAGCATAATGAAAACACAAGTGAAGCAAGTGAATAAGAAATATTTGCAGCAAAAAAGCAATGTGTTAAATTAAAGTCTGGTGATTTAAAAAGAAAAGGATTTGTTTTGTATGGAGCCAAATGACAAAAGCTGCACTTGTCTTTTGCTCCGCAGAAAATGGACTTTTTGAGAGGTCACAATGACCTCCTGTGACCTTCAATTGGGAAACCCCAACTTGCTCCCCCAACCCCTAACGTGAGTCCTGGCTACGACCATGAATAAAAATGAAACTTTTATAAATGGACTTTAACCTTTTATTTTTTAGCCTTTAAAAAAAGGTTAAAAATTGTAACCTTTGTTTATTGTTTTTCCCTCTTCACATTTGGGTCAAAAAATATTAAAAAAAAGCAGAAGTCGGAGTCGGAGTCGAAGAGTCGGAGTCGGAAGTTTTAAAAGCCCGGAGTCAGAGTCGGAGTCGACCATTTTTCCTCCGACTCCGCAGCCCTGCTTTTATTGAATGATATTTAAGCTTATGGGTTCCGAAGTTGATAATATTAATTGGATAAATTTTCGTGCATTAACTGAAACTTTATTCGATTTGTTGTTTTTATATACCTTCAACATAATGTATCGCTCATGGACTGCAATAGTGACAAAACTCAAAAAATCATGTTTTGAAATATATGGGTTCAAAGTAGGGATGCACCGATTACCGATTAATCGGCAGTTGATAATCGGCCGATTAATCGGTCAAGCCGATTAATGGTTAAAATGGTTGTTTTCAGTACTACCAATTTCACCGTTACAGTTTTTTTTTTTCGTTTTTTTTTACAATTCTAACTTTTGAAATAGTTGCTAATTTTTTCTTCTATTTTCCTAATTTTCCCAAAATAATTTCAAAATTTTGTCAAATTTCTCTGAACTAACCCGGGTTGAACGAACCCGATAATTTTCATATTATTGTCAATAATATTGCATTAACACATTGCTGATTATGTAAACTAGACATGAAAATTCAAAACAAAAAAAAGGAGGGGGGAGTCTGTGTGGTGAGCAATCCAATTTTGAAGTTCTTTTAGTTTCAATTTTTCAATTATTAGTAGCTATGTTATTCAAGACTTTTATTCTTTGTGAAAAATTGAAGATGATCTAAAAGCAAGGAGAAAAGTATCGACACATGAAAAATGTTGCTTCATTATCTATGTGTATTTTTATTCAAAAATAGGAGAATTAATGTATTAAAAACTTTACATCAACGGTAAGGATTATTATTACTGTTAATAAAATTATTCATCATAATTTCTTAGTAAAGGTTTACTTTAAAAAATAATATTTAAAAAACATTTTTTCCGCCGATTAATCTGTTCGATTTTGCCGATTATTAATAATCGGCAAAGTGGCCGATTAAGGCCGATTAATCGGTACTGCCGATTAATCGGTGCATCCCTAGTTCAAAGTCTTCATTGCTAAGGAAAATGCATAAAAAATGCTTCAGTTTGCTGTCATCTTTCGGCATAATATTGAATTATAAGTTACGCTAGTATTACTTCTAAAAAAAGAATGTTGTATTTTCATATTTATACCTTCTCTTAGTCCAACACGCGCGTTTTTTGAGTTGTGCCACTATCGCTGCCCATAAGCGATATGTTATTCATAAAAGCATAGTATGCGCACACACACGCATGATTGCTTATACACATGCACCCACATGTAAACGCTCGTCTATACATACGTCTACACATACACACTGCTATCGCAATTCGTAATTGCGAAAAACAAGCAACAGTGAGCTCAAGATATTAAAATTCAAATTAATATTTAAAAAAAGGTGAAATAGCTAACACACATAATAGAGAGCTCATTTCATAACCTGTCCAGTTGAGTACAGCACTGGGCCTTCTATTGTTTTCTAATTCAAACTACTAAAAAATGTGAAGTGGCATAAAGTTAACTAGAGTGACACAAAGTTATCCTGAATTATTGCATGTATTACATCAAAATTTGTAAAAATTATTGATTATCAGAAAATGACGAGTTGATGACTTTTGTTGTCTCATATATTAACAATGACAATTTATTCTTAACATTTTGGTGGTATGAAATATCAGAAACTATTACTTCCCGTGACAAGCTGGATAACACGGTGTTTTTTTGACGATGATTAATGCTGTGGATTTTTTTCTGTAAACTGTATTACCGATATGTAGCGTTCGATCTAATGAATGACGCTATAATTTCTTTCATTACATCATTGTATAGAGAAGTCATTTATCATTGTCGTCCTCATGGAAAAAGATTCTGACTCATTTGTTACAAAGTTATCGGTTGATGCTTCGTAGTAAAGTCAAAGGCTATTTATAGAAGGAATTAGCAGAAGGAACTAAACAGGAACTAGGGGCATATAAAAAAGTTGTATAAAGCAAAATGTGGGAATTGTTTGAAGAGCAAATAAAAAACGATGAAAAATGCGTTGCGATAAAATTCGGTTCAAAAAGAAAAAAAGTGAAAACATTGCCATTTTTGGACTTACTTTGGTCTGACTCTGAAATACAGAAATATCATAAAGTTCAAACAATACTTTTTCAAGAAACCTCACAAAATTCCACGACAAGAAGGAAAGACCATTTAACCTTTTATGCCCCGACGGGACTCAGAAGTCTCGCCTATATTAATTTAGTATTATGAATCCAAAATGGCTGCAAGCATACTGAAACTGTAAAGTACCCCTCCTTGTACTTCGCTGAGATGCCGACAGATGGTACCTGTAATGGGAAACAGTTTTCTTAGGGACCCTAAGGCGTAGGGGGCCTTAGACCCTACTGATTTTCAAAACTTTTATTCTCGGTGTCTTTGTTGTTTGGCGTATTTTCAACTAAAGTTAGCAAAAAATATTCAAAAATTCATTGCTAAATTAATTTGGGACACAAAGGGTTAAGTTAGAGGATATTCTATCCAGAGTTGCCAGATTTAAGAGCTGTAAATACGGGACGGGTTTGGGGGGGGGGGGGTGGATGAAGTTTAAAAGCCGAATTTTTACAACCTTGACTTTAACATCAAACTTTTCTCACAAATGTATTTATGAAGAAAAAGCAATATACAATGAACATATAAATAGAAACTGAATTTGTTACCGTTGCACAGTTATTTGACTTCATGAATATTAGTGGGAAAAGTTTTAACACTAACTATAGTGAAAGTTCGTGTGTCTCTGCTATTGACCTCCTTTTCCTAAAATAAGGCAAAATAAAATCATTTACAAAGAGCTACACCACTTTTAAAACGAACTACATCTTTGTTGAATAGATTGTCACATTAATTTCTGTTTTAGCTGAACATAAGACTAAGATGATTACACTTCAGAACAGAAAAATATTATGATCCAATCAATTTTTTATCACTCTACTTCACATTTTTTGTTTCACTATTTTTTTTCCCTCGATATGATGTTTCGTTTTGAAAAATGTTACTCCTAGCAAAAAAACGGGACTTTAGCCGTCCCGTATCAAGGCTCTCCGGGACGCGGAACAGTTTTTCGAAAAACGGGACAGTCCCTTGAAATCCGAGACGTCTGGTAACCCTGATTCTATCCCTGAGAAATTGAGTTTGACAAAAAATAAGGAAATTAACCCCTTCCCGGCTTATCCCGAGCTGGACTCGGGCAAGCGAAATGTTCCATTCTGGCTCATCCCGAGTGTAGCTCGGGCACGGTGAAAATTAACACTGCACAACCAGTCTTTCAAGAATTATTTCACATGTCCCTTTTATGGTTTCGGATGCTTTTATGTACTACTAGCGGTACCCGCACGGCTTTGCCCGTGGTATAAAATTAAAAGCTCATTTGTAAAAAAATGATATAGCAGAAAAAAATACTCTATTTTAGTTATAATTCAACTATAATTCCTTCAAAGTATGATATAAAAATTTGGTATGGACCCTACACTACTTCCTTTTACGTGTAAATTTCTTAGTAGATGCCTTAAGTGCTAAAATAGTGCTTGAACTGAGTAAGATAACAATTCAAACATTGCATCCCTAGTTTGCCACGAAACAATGCAAAAAAATGTTTTACAATGATTAATCTCCTAAATATCGCCGATTTTAACATCATTCAGTAGATTTTTCGCAAAATATCGCCAATAGCGCCAAATTGAGCCAAAAAAAAATTTTTTTTTCGCTAAATTTATTGCCAACTTGGCGATATGTCGCCAAATTGGCGTCAAACACTTGGTGACCAAAAGCTTGGCGAGATATCGCCAAGTGCTCGCGCCAATTCATATCACTTTGGTCTGCATTGAAAGCCCTGATTACCCCATAAAAGGGGTAATTCACCCCCTTTGGGACATTCGAATGCAACCCCAAAGATAGGTGCACAAAAATAAGCCAAAAGAAAAAATAAGAAAAATTTTGTTGCTCACAGAAACCAACAGAAATCTTATAGTCCGAGAGCCAGGTGAAAATTTGGTTAATTATTTCCTCTCGATAGATAATTGGCCATACGCATCAGACAACAGTATCATAAAGCCCTATGACCGTCAGCTGCGGCACAGTGGGGGGGATGAGTAGTTGGAACCTCCCACGCTTGAAGAAAAAAAAAAAAATTCAGTCATTTCCTCTCGCCTAAAAATTTACCAGATGATAGCTTATATGTAACTATTGATAAATATATGCGTCAGCTGGCTGTATCTCGGTGGAAAAATTGTCAGCTGATACTTTGAAGGTCGTTACGTAGAAGTTAGCTAGAAGCATTTACTGACTCACTGTTCGACAAAAAAAAACCTTGAAAATGCTTCTGGTATTTTGAAGGCTGATTCTTATGTAAAATGACCCCCTGAATCCGAATATGACCCCCGTTTTCCCCCATCACGTCCCAATTTTTTTTTTAAAACGCCCCCCTTTTTTTTTCATTTTTCCTTAGTTTCAGGGCTATTATATTTTTTTTGGAGGGGAAAGGAGCCTTATATTCACCAATAAATTTTTTTGAAGGTCAAGAGAGACTCAAAGTTTAAAATCATGAGCCCCGAGAAAATAATCGGGGAACTTGGGGGGAGAAGGGGGGGCCTGGCCCCCCAAAATATTTGAAAAATCACCAAAAACGATCTTTTTATTCTAGTTTCTTTAAAAAGACCTTTAAAACATTTTTTTCGGTGCAGAACCAGAGTATAAGATCCGCTCCTATGGCTCCTGGGTCAGAAAAAATTTTCACGCTGTAAAATTTAAAAAAAAAAAATAAATAATGCTTTAAAAATCACACTTTGCACTCAAGTTTTAAAGCAGGTCTTCAGCCAAAAAAAAAAAAAAAAAACAAATTTGTGGCTGATTCTTATGTCAAATGACCCCCTATTTCCAGATATGACCTCAGTTTCCCTCCTCCACCCCCTCTTTCCAGAGAGTCCCCCCCCCCCCAATTCAGAGTCATTTTACTAATTCGGAGGGGAAAAGTACATTACGTAACCCGTTAACATAATTCTAAAAAGCAACAGAGGTTCAAAGTTCAAAATCATGTACATGTGTACCAAAAATATAAACTAGGGCGGTATACCTCCCCCCTCACCCCCCAAAAAAAAGAAAAGAAAATTCAATACTCTGATTTTTCACAAAAAAAAAAAAAAAAAGATTTAAACTGTCTCTTAGAAAAACAAGAAAAGAAGATTTTTTTTTGGGGGGGGGGGGAGGGGTACACCGCCATAGTTTATATTTTTGGTACACATGTACAGTCGAACCTCCATATATCGAAGTAGCAAATTGTCGGAAAAAAATTCGATATATAGAAATTTCGATATATAGAAAGGACCTCAGTTTTTTGAAAATTACTCCGGAAACATTGAAATTAAAGCAAAATTTCACACATGAAACTCCATTACTAATATATATACGCTAATCATATTTGATGAAAGTTAAGAATTAAAAATGAACTAATATGAAAAATTTAATGAATATTATACATACTTCTTGAAAAACAGTAATCCAAAGAGTAGTTGCACTTTATCTGCAACACTAAGGCATTTTCTTTTTGACATTGTAAATCGAGAGGGAAATTGAATTGGAACAGCACTAGTTAAAACAATTTTCGCTGAAACTAATCATGGAGAGAGAGGAATCACCACCAAACAAAAGGGGTAGATAGAAACTGGTTTTGCTACAGGACAGGTTGCATCCAAAATTCGAAAACGACGGGGAGGGGATAATCCGGGAATTCCAGAATGGACAAACAACGTGTTTGTCCACTCCAGGGGTCCACACTTTATCTACAGCTGACAGTGGGGTTTGCAGTGACCTTTTCTGACCTTCCCTTTTCTCCTGACTTTTATCTTTCGTGAGGTAAAATGTCTAAAAGCGGAATAAAATCTCCAATTACGCTTCCAAAAAAATTCGATATATGGAGATTTTTTCGATATATAGAAACAGTTTTTCTATGTAATGAACATGTGAATTTGCTAGAAGTTCGATATATGGAAAATTTCGATATATAGAAGTTCGATATATGGAGGTTCGACTGTACATGATTTTGAACTTTGAACCTCTGTTGCCTTTTAGAATTATGTTAACGGGTTACGTAATGTACTTTTCCCCTCCGAATTAGTAAAATGACTCTGAATTGGGGGGTGGGGGACTCTCTGGAAAGAGGGGGTGGAGGGGGGAAACTGAGGTCATATTTGGAAATAGGGAGTCATTTGACATAAGAATCAGCCACAATTTTTTTTTTTTTTTTTTTTTGGCTGAAGACCTGCTTTAAAACTCGAGTGCAAAGTGCGATTTTTAAAGCATTATTTTATTTTTTTTTAAAAATTTTACAGCGTGAAAATTTTTTCTGACCCAGGAGCCATAGGAGCGGATCCTATACTCTGGTTCTGCACCGAAAAAAATGTTTTAAAGGTCTTTTTAAAGAAACTAGAATAAAAAGATCGTTTTTGGTGATTTTTCAAATATTTTGGGGGGCCAGGCCCCCCCTTCTCCCCCCAAGTTCCCCGATTATTTTCTCGGGGCTCATGATTTTAAACTTTGAGTCTCTCTTGACCTTCAAAAAAATTTATTGGTGAATATAAGGCTCCTTTCCCCTCCAAAAAAAATATTATAGCCCTGAAACTAAGGAAAAATGAAAAAAAAGGGGGGCGTTTTAAAAAAAATTGGGACGTGATGGGGGAAAACGGGGGTCATATTCGGATTCAGGGGGTCAAATTACATAAGAATCAGCCTTCAAAATACCAGAAGCATTTTCAAGGTTTTTTTTTGTCGAACAGTGAGTCAGTAAATGCTTCTAGCTAACTTCTACGTAACGACCTTCAAAGTATCAGCTGACAATTTTTCCACCGAGATACAGCCAGCTGACGCATATATTTATCAATAGTTACATATAAGCTATCATCTGGTAAATTTTTAGGCGAGAAGAAATGACTGATTTTTTTTTTTTTTTTTTCTTCAAGCGTGGGAGGTTCCAACTACTCATCCCCCCCACTGTGCCGCAGCTGACGGTCATAGGGCTTTATGATACTGTTGTCTGATGCGTATGGCCAATTATCTATCGAGAGGAAATAATTAACCAAATTTTCACCTGGCTCTCGGACTATTGCAATATCGCAATAAGATAGAAGTAAATATACTGAAATAGAATTGAATGCCAAATTGTAAAAAAGTCGCCAAAAAAATAATTTTTAATATTGTCTTTCATTATTTATTAAATGCAATTATTGCTGCAAATTACAGTCCAACAACAAATAATCACATTACAAAAGTATATTTGGAGCAATTTTTTCTTTTAAACTCAACTGATCCTAAAAATTTTAAGTATTAGTCATAGAAATTTCGTGCATTATTCTTCACAATGATAATAAAAACAATAAACATCGACAAAGATCAACCAGCAAACGATAAATTAAAAGCTAAATTCGTTCACTCAAGCCATTTGCTGCAATTTATATTGAAATAAATTAATAATGAAATAAAATATGTTTTGCAGACGATAAATTTAGAATGGTATCCTGTATTTTAGGAAAGGACTCGATTTCTCATTTGATTGACAGGTGCCATCTTATCACGGTTTTTAATATTTCATTTGACTAATTTTAATAAGGCTTGGAGTTTGGATTGTTACAAAAACAAATACATTTTTAAAATTATTAAGGGAAAAAGAACGAAATAAAAACGTAACCATGGTAACAACATGAAAAGTTGATTTCCGTTGATAAAATAATTCATTTCATCTCTATTTTCAAACAAATTTTATTCGCGAGCAAAGCCATTTTAGAATCGTTTGGCTTGCTTTACTGAAGGTAAGCCTTGAATTTCGGGATTCTAAAAACAATTGTTACAGCTCTCCTGATGATCGTAGAAACTTCGAAAAAACGTCATTTTGTGCAGAAAATTTCAAGCTTTCGAATGACATAAGACTTGAAAATGTGTATGGAATATTTCTTCCCTATTTTATCGAATTTCCTCTAAGAATTCGAATAGAAAAAGAACGAAATGGAATGTTCGAAAAATCGCTTCGAGGTGCAAAACTACATGCTACAAACTAATTTTGTGCCAAGTGGCATGAAAATCGACCGAACGGTTTTGGCGCTACGCGCGTAACAGACAGACAGACAGAAAGAAAGAAAGAAAGAAAGAAGGACAGACAGAACCACCTTCAGCTTTATTATTAGTAGTAGAGAGAGAAGAGAAGAGAAGAGATAGAGATTGTTGCTACTAGATAACATAACTATACAGTGTTTTGAGCTGTAGATTTAAGATAAGAGTAGGTGCCGAATCCAAAATATAATGATTTCTGCCATACATGCCATACAGAAAGCCAACTTTGCAGGTAAATACTCATTTATTTAAATATATATTTTTACATTTATTTTTAGGAAATGTTGCATGCGAATGATGCTATTATGTTTAAAAAGATATGTATGTATGAAAATAAGCATAAAAAATTGACATTTTTTGATCCGTAATCCCGAAATTACTCATTTATTTAAATATATATTTTTACATTTATTTGTACGAAATGTTGCATGCGAATGATGCTATTATGTTTAAAAAGATATGTTTGTGTGAAAATAAGCATAAAAAAATGACATTTTTTGATCCGTAATCCCGAAATAAAATGAGCCTGGAAGGGGTTAAGAGAAAATTATATTCGCCCCCTTTCTTCTCCTTGGGAAAAAAAAGGTTGTTTAGTTCGGAAGAAATTAATTGTAAGTGTTAAAATAAAATATGTAAGTATTTGTTCAGTAGAAATGAAAGCTTTAACACTAAAACTTAGTTAGGGCCCTGCTCCACATTGACGTAAAGCAGAAAAATAAAACAGAAACGTAAAATGTATTACATAGTTGTTTCTATGGAAAGTACCCGGATTTTCGGTTTCAGTCGCGTTTTCCGCTGATGTGGAGCAGGGCCCTTACAGTTTTACAATTGCGTAATTACCGTCTAAAATTGCGTAACCTTTCAGTAACGGATAATAAGAGTTTAATTATAACTGAAACCAAATCCTCATTCTACGCAATGGAACTAGATCTGTGCTTAAGGACTGAACAGATAGATGATTGGATTAAGTAACAACCAGATTGCCGTTGATGCGGACATTGCAGACAGCGGGTTTTCTTTCGTTTTTCTTTTATTTTCCCCAGTTCAAAGATATCGTACAATTATGTTTTCTTTCTGTCACGGGTAAAATAAATACCACCGGCATAAGTTTCACACTAAGGAATACGGTTGGATTGACAAAATGATTAAAAAAAGTAGTTTGAATTTTGACATCTTAAATTCAAATTATGTTTTTAACAAAGTGATGAATTGCAACAGGGATGTGTGTGTAGAGGACGTGCGTTGGCATGTAAACGTGCGGATTTGCGGAAGTGCAAGTGTGCTTCTCCAATGATTGCGATAGGTATTACCCTCGTGCCAAGGTAAGAATTTTAACCTTTCTCTCCCAGCAGAAATAAACTCGTCCAATGTCCGACGGTTTTTTATCACCCACGTACTAGGGTATTTCATTCTAAGAAGCTTCTTCAGTAGAAGAGTTCGGTGCGTGAGAGTCTTTGGACTATGATTTAAAGAGACAGTGTTTTCACATTTGATTTTAATTTATAACTAAGAATTAAAACGTATGCGGTTCATTATGATTCCTTTCATTAAAACGTCAGTTTAATAATAATATGTTTTTTCTTAAAATATAAGTAAAATGAAAAAACTTTAATAAAGCTCAAATTGTAAAAAAAAGCTTCGAATATTCATTTTAAGGCTACCTTGGTACTCCTTCATCAATGTAAAAATTGCTCAAAAAAAAAGAAGTCGCGAGTGAGTACGATGAACTGATATAAGGGTTTCATTGTAACTTTGAAATAACTTTTTGCAGAATTTTTCAATCGACAATTTGAACTGTACCTAAGTTTTTTTTTTTTTTTCGCTTTTTTGAAAAAGTCAGTCAATTAGCTAAATCAGGACTAAGATTTTTTTTTAAATGTCGTGTCGAATGTCAGTGCACCTTATGATTTCTTTTTCTTTTCAATTCTTTTGTTTACTAAAGCAGCAGAAAGTATGCACGTAAATATGTTTTCAGACTTGAAGTATTTATTGAGAAAAAAGATCAAGTACTTTTGTAGTTATAACCACCGTCACGTTTCGTTCGAATATCTGCGAAACGATATTGCTCCCATTTTAAGCTCTGGGATTCGCCTTTTTTTATTTGACTACATTTCTTACGAATGCAAAGGAGAAAAGCTTTAAATCAAAGAAAATTCAGATCCCAAGCAGAAGTTTATAATGCTATCAGAGAAATGCATTTAACATAAGATAATTTGTATTCATGTCAGAAAACAGTTGAGGAAATAGAAGCGTGGCTAAGTTGTTTATAAGCATACGAGATCTTTTCAAATACAATACGTGAATCTGATTTTGCATTGCTGGAAATAAAGACAAACTAAAATGTGTTCATAAAGTCTTGCACTACTAAAGAAAATTTATTATACAGAAAAAAAGCTTTCAAATTTATACACAGTAATTCATTTTGGTTTTGATCCTTATCTCATTAAGATTTTCTTTCTATTGATATAACCTTAGTTGAAGACACGTAGGTGGCACTAACTGTTATGAACAAGCTCTCACCCCTCCCAGAAGGCAAATTCTAGTTGCGCTTGTGCCTGGCGCGTGAAGTTAAAAGATTAAATAAATCTTTCAATGAACATGTATTATTTTTATTATTAGTATTTTAATTATTACCCACTTCTTACCCTCTCTCTCCTTTTCATTAGTATTATTTTCTCTATCTTCATTATTACGTTATTTACTATCATTATTTTCTTCCTTCCCCATTAATATCATGCTCATTATTTTATTATTATCACTATCATATTTGTTATTTTCATTATTATCATAAGTTCTCTCCTCCTTCTCCTCATTGTTATAATTATTGTTATTTTTGATAGTGATAATAATATAAATATATTATTATCACTATCATTCTTGCTTTTTTAATATTATCATCATTATTTCCCTCCTACTCCCCATCTTAATATTTGTAGTTATTATTATCATTATAATTATTATCAGTATCATTCTTGCTATTTTCATTATCATCACCATTTCACCGTTTTCCTCGTCCTCATTATTATTATAATTATTAAAAATTATTATTATTAATACCATCGTCGTATTTGTCATTTTTATTTCCACTATCATTTTCCTCCTCTTCCTGTTCATTATTGTTATTATCTTATCATAGTGCTAAACATCCATTTCGCCCAAATGGTGTGCTTAACACACACAAACTAGACGTAATTAAAAAATACTTTCTCTATAATTCAAGATATTCCCGGGATAAGGTACTCATGAAAACAAATTTCAAGATAACTTAAGGGCAGCGAAGACTTGCGTTCCCGTGAGCTTTTACATCCAAAACAATGTCAGCTGCAATAAGAGCGGAAGCAACTGCTTCGCAAAATATCACGTGCTACGTCTTGTTAAAGGCATCTACGGGGAACAATAAAACACCACTATCTGAAAATCCCGGCGGAAATTAAGATTCAAGCCGAACAGGAACGCGAGATTGAATTTAAAGAAGCCTTGTTGTGGTGCGCCGAAATCGGAAAGCCTTACTTAGCATCACAAAGTGCGCTCATTTATATAATTTCCTTCGACATTAATAAGACGGTGTGAGGGTGTTTTAATTTGCTAATTTATTTTGTTTTTAGAGTGTTGTTTTTGTTTTTACTTTATTCGCTAGAGTAAATGGTCGACATTTTAGAGGCCGTTGATATTTCCAATTGAATTTTTATGTTTTTCTCCTTAGCTCTGCAAGTGAATTACTTTTTTTACACTGTAAAAACTAGATGTTCTTTTTACAGTGTAATATAGCTAATTTTACAGTAATAAACTGTAAAATTGCTAATTTTGCAGTGCAATACAGCTACTTTTACAATAATAAGCTGTAAAATTGCTAATTTTACAGTAGTAAAATAAAATTGCAAGTTTACAGTAATAAAATGCAAAATTGCTAGTTTCAGTTTATTATAGTGCATTTTACAGTTTTAAACTGGAACTTCTGCTGCCAGTATTATACTGTTTCTTTTACAATATAATGCGAATAATTTCTGTACCTCAGAATCAGACTAACGTCCTCAGAACCAGTCCATTTTTGTAACTTGTCAGCAGAGGGGGAAAACGATTGTCAGATGCATGCAAAGTATGGGACTCGCGCTCTTTTAACGTTTCTAAATAGTTGTGAAAGAATTTGTTTTAATGAATACCGTTCGCATGGGTCGATGCAGAATAAGAATCTACATACAATAGGGTAGTTGTGACCTATTGAATATCCCTTTTTTAACTACTAGATATTGTTAAGAGGCTTACAAAACACAAGAATTCACCATTGCCGAATTTTAAAACACAACGGTTGATTCTTAATGATTTTTTTAAAAACCCACGCGCAAAAAAAGCGCGCCTTGAAACCGAAACCCGTGACGTCAGATGGCAGTAACTTTCAGCCTTTCATCCATAAAAATTGGATTTTTGCTATATTATCGTTTCATTGCGGGATTTTCTCCTTCCGTAATCAATACCTTAAAGTCTACTAATTCACTATTTAAAACTGGATTTATCAAAGAGCAATCCAATACCCTGCTAGGGGTGATTGTTTTGATATTTTTTGGCGAAATCCGTAGTCAAATTTTTAGAACGCATCACTTGGCGAGAAAAAAAATTACGGCAGTGCAGAGCGAACAACAGTGCGGAAGCCGGAGAAACCGGTTTCTCGAGCTCCTCGCATCTAAAGCTTCTCGCTCTTTCTTCGCCTTAGTAGAAAGTTCAAAAGCGCCAACGAGTGCCCAGTGACGTCACAGCCGGTTGAAATTTAAAAATTATTTAAAAAAAAACTACCGTAAAATGGGGTGTATAGGAACAGCGGGGTCAATCGGAACAAAACTTCCCAACCGTACAAAGAAATTCTTCATAAATATACTATTGGGTATTTTTCGCCATGATTTTTTTTTTAGAAAGGTAAGATCATAGGAAGTAGGAAAAAAATACTTTTGTCAATCTGGCAACGCTACTGGCTTTTAAAGAGGGCTGCACGTTGAATGCTAGAAAACATCACATTTTCATAGACTGCAAAACTTCATATGCAAGAACAAACCTTCTTATATTTAAAAACTATGAGTGGTATGTTTCAATTATACATGTATCTGAACAACAGAATACCACATTAGAATTTACATTTTTTATAAATTGTGTCATAAAAGTGAAGAATTCTGAAAAATGCCATGGGAAAAAAATTTGCGGGGTGAATCGGAACACTTAGTTCTGTTGTTCCAATTCAAACTTATTTGAAGGAAATTGTTTGAAAAATCAAGATTCTAACCCCAATTCTTCTAATCAAGACAGGGACAAGGATTTATTACTGTTTATCCCTTCTCGTGAGCAACTAGATCTTAGAATGACAAAAGTTACAGATTTCAAAAGATTTTTTCTCCAGGAGACTTTTTTTTACTTAAAATAAAAGGGAGAAAGTCACATAGACTTTATGTAGTAAACGTCCAGCACACAGACAGTGATGAATAAGCGAAAAAATCTTTCAGGACAATCCCCGAAACCCAGAAATTTCAAAAAACTAAAGAAAAGGCAGAGTTCATCCCAGGAGATGTTATGAAAAAACTTAAGCCAAGTCACAATTGCTAGTTTTAAGGACAAGTACATATTTGTGGACGACATGAGTGACTTCCATTCATGTTAAATCTTTGCATTTCAATTCAAAAGCTTTTCTTAAAATTACTTTTCATTTTTCATAAGTTCAAAATTATTTTGAATTTTTACAAATTATAAACGTTTACTGGTACTGAAATTATACATTTATTTGACAGTAATTATCTGTTCTTATTCTCCCCCATCAATATTACTCATGTTTGTGAGACCTATTACAGATTAAATTGAAAAAAATAAAAATTTTAACAAGTGTTCCGATTGACCCCTATCAGTGGGGTGATTCGGAACATCCATAATTTGCTATATATTTTAATAATAATTGCTCAAAATCTTTTGTCTTTGCTTGGAATATCAAAAGTAAAGCAAGACCGAAGTTTTTACCCAAAAAATCAAATTAAAAAAAAATCTTTTAACTGCTTTTTTTACAATCAAAGCTGAAAAGTGTTCCGATTAACCCCATTTTACGGTACTTGTCGAAGCGCAAAAATTTTTTCGCCGTTGATGTTCATGTATGTTGCTCTATCATATAAAAATAAAATTGAAAAATCGAAAACTTCCCTATTCACTAATAAAGTGAAAATCGCCATTTTTGGACTTACGTCATTCTGGTTCTGAGGTACAGATTTTATGGTAAAATTTCTAATATTATAGTAATAAACAGTAAAATAGCTAGTTTTACAATTTTAAAATGGGACCTCTGCTGACAGTACTATACTGTAAAAACAACAGCTTTTTTTTGCAGTGTAATAGATTTAATTTTCTTTGTTGGATATTACATAAAACAAAGTTGAAATATGTAGGTTCAGTTGAGTGAAAAGAAACGTGGGATAAATTGAAACAAACTCTGTTACCACGATTGTGGTAATTTTTCAAGCTAAACTAATGCTGTGGGAAGATTAGGTAACATATAGAAGAGATTTTCAGAGTTTCGCATGTTTTCGAAATACAGTAGCCCCTCGTTATAGCGCAACTCGTTATATCTCTCATTCGGATATATCGCTCTTTTCTTTTGTCTCCCCCCCCCCCAAAAAAAAAAAAACTTTTAGTTCGAAACCATTTTTGAGAAAATATGTAAGGTGCTCAGAAAAGGTCTCTTTCTCATTTATTTTGTCATCAATGAACAAAACGAAGGTTCTTCTATTCTTCTGAATTCGCTGAAAAGAAGCAGCAAATTCCTGTCACCCAAACTGGCGTTAAAAATGTCGTGGTCACAAAGTCCTCCAAGTGAAACGATACCTCTGGGGGTGCTAGGGCCTATGGTTTGCTCGACCCTAGGTTCTGGTTCAAAATTAAGAACAGAGCGCTCTTCAGGGTCCTATCCCGGTTAAACCACGAAGCTGTGGTAGGTACGGGGGACCCTGGAGGGTGAAATGAAATGAAATGTCACCCAAACTTGCATACTGCAGAGACAGTTTGGAAACTAGTGGACACTGAAAAAAAAAAATCTAATGTTCGAATAAATGAATTTTTATGTATGTGCACGTATAATTTACTTGCATGCTGGACAGAAAACTATTTGTAATGACCTCGGTTATATTGCGCTTTCGGATATATCGCGCTTTTTTCTTGTCCCCCGAAAAGCGCGATATAACGAGGGGTTACTGCATTATGTAGTTGTCAGCAATGTTTGAAGATGACACAGAGTAAAAGGTTGCTTTTAAAGCTTAGTGTATTTTCTTTTCCAGCACAAATACAAAGAATAGTGCTTTTCTGTTAAGTTATGCAATGTATCCCTTTTTTTCGGGTTATAGGAAAGGTTGATTACCGTCGTTTTGAGTTGGAATATTTTCTAAAGCAGCTAAGAAAGTAATCCAACTCAGTTCAGTGCCAATTACTCTTTACCATTAACCAAAAGAGAGGGAGATATCGTCTATGTTGGAGGTCAACTTTTCAGAGGAGCACTATAGCTCCTCTGAAGTTTCAACTAGTCGTATCCCTAGCAGCATAGTCTCATCGGCCGATGATCCGCCATTCATCGAAACCCGATGAAATTCTCATCGGCCGATGATCGGATTCGATGAGTTGTCATCGGGAATTGCTCCAATATGTCTCATCGGCCAAACAGAACCCGAGCAGCAAAATCCGATGAGATTTGGAGCAATTTACGAGCAGTGCAGTCCCGTGCCGATGAATTTAGTATCAATTTTGGATTCTAGGCTCTTTTTCATCTGGAAAGTTGATAGGATGGATATCGCTTTCCGATGAAAAGTAGCTTATCGAAAACCGTGCTCGGATACTGATGTCATCGTGCGTTACGGGATCAGTTTACGAGGAGTTCGATAATCGGCCGAGCAAAATCCGATGGGTTCATACTACTTGGGATTCACCATATGAAAGGTTACTAAAAATATTTAGTCATTTGTTGTTCATTCAAGGTGTAAGGGATCAGATCCCATCCCCAGGAAGCACCGCATTGCCTTACATAATGGTCACTCATCCCACAAAGCATTGAATAAAAATGCCTCGCTATCTGCCAGTCGCAAAGCGAATAACATTAAAGCCAAACCACAGTGAAAGGAAATCGACAAGCAATCTCGACTGCTCAAAAAATAATCCAAATGCTGTCGAACCTCGTTAAAACGAACTCAAGAGACTTGCATGAACACTTAAACGACAATCAATGATTTATTTTCAAAGAGTAAAACTACTGTTCACTTTTTTTGAAAATTTAAAATTTCAAGAAAATTTAAAAACTTTGAGAATTTTTTGTGTTTGTACTTACTTAAAAAATGTTTTTTATTGATAAATGGTTGCAATAATAACCTCTAAAAATTTGTGCACTCATTTGCTTATATATTGGTTTGAAAATATTCTGGAATCGTTTATATAAAAGATAATAAAAAAATCTTAGCAAAATTTGTTTTTAAAGTTTTACATTCTCAAAAAGTTTATAAAAATACTTATTTAATGCATAGTTTTGTTGAATATATTATTATGAGTGGGGAAAAAATCGTTCACTGAGGAAAAGTTTATTTCTCCTTTAGAACACATAGTGTGCATGACGGAAAGTCACTCGTAAACTTTTTGAATAACTGAGCTAGCGAGAATTTTTTTTATCGTGTTTTTGAAATAATTGTTAATTTTAAAATCAGCAATAAATTTTTTTGGCCATTCGATCACTTTTTGAGATTACGTAACCCCTTAAGCGTCTTCGAATTAACAAGGCTCGACTGTATGAGAAAATGTACTAAGGAGACTCTACTTAACTAAAGTTAACTTAACCGATGAGAGGGAAAAGTAGCTCCGAAAATAAATCGATCTAAAGGAACAAAATAGAAAACTTATTCTGTCTGATAGATATCTTTAGGTGGTTAACCTACTTCCTCTGCTCTCTGCCCATTTTCCTCCGTATCTTAATGGAATTGGGGAAGAGCACTGGGCAGGATTGAGAAGAGGAGTCAAGGGAAAAAAAAGGAGAAATATTAGCTTTTATTTTTTCCTGTGTTGACGAAGACAATGTGACATCTAATCGTCGAGCATAGAGTACAACTACCTTAGTGGAAGAAGCACACGTGGATTGAATTGGGGAAAGAAAATTGACCTCGCCGAAAGAATTGAAGTGAAATTTGATTTCAGAAGAGTAATGAATCTTGTTTGTGTTAGTAGAAAGTATAGCTGCGGCTTGGGGAAATTATGTTAGAACTCGATTACACTTTCAGTTTTAGTAGAGTCGAAACTGTAATTAGGATTTTGGTTATATGTTTGAAATAATTATGTTGACGGGCGATAAAGTTATGTTTGTATTTAGCAGCTTTGAAATAGTGATTGCGATTTTAATTATGTGACTGTAGTAAAGCAATTGCGCTTTCTAATTTTCTAGCATAAAAATGGATGTAAGCAGTAATATATTGAGGACATTTTGCTTAAAGAATTCCTACTACCTACACTTCATCAGGTGAAATAAAGTCTCTATTTATACAACTCACTTAGAACGAATTTTTGAGTAAAGACAAAGAAAAAATATTCGCCCCTTAGATATTATATACTAGTCTGTGGAGTTAGCGACAAAAACAGCCGAAATATTTCACTTCCGGATACCAGTGTGAAATTGGTACAGAGCTTATGTGCATATATAAGAACAAAAAACCGCCGGGAGACACTTG